>CACRXP010000403.1:194304-247102 GCA_902702965.1 Spirometra erinaceieuropaei | reverse complement strand
ATACATCCGCCCTTCCTCTCTCGCCACACACGAATTGTCAGTTTACGCTAACTCCATGACCCCAAACGCTCTCTTTTGATAATCGCACTTTCACCTTGTTCATTTCGTCTCGGAGCGTGTTAGCGTCATCAAGTGGAAAAATTTGTGAGACCAAACCGATTTCTCTTTAAATAACCTTTTCCTAATCGCCATGTCGGTACGATATGCGTATATGTGATCGCTTAGAACGCCAGGTTTTTCGTCGGTTTACAATGGCTGCCTAGCGTATTGTTCGTCCGTTTTTTAAAAGTAATATAAAAAGAGGCTAGCGTAGTTGGGTCGTCAATCGGTATCGTTACAGTTTGTAAACTACTTGCCTACAAACACCTCTCCGTATACCCTTACAAACCTATGTCTCTTTTATTGACAAAGTTTTAAAGCGTCTGATAAGGGGGAAGCAGCTACCAAAAGATGCTGCCAAATTCCTGACACAATCATCGCCAAAATCAGTGGACTGCCAATAATACACAAAATTGAAGTTCCACTGCAGCCGATGATATCTTTACTCGGAGAACCCAACTGTAAAATTTCTAGATGGCTAACCCCCCAACTTCATCCAATTTCAAAGGATTAAGGAACTTTCACAGGGAGCTCTATATCTTCTTAAGAATTTAAGAGGCACTACAATTGCCGCTGGTAAAATAATGGTTTCCGTCGAAGACGCCCAGTTTTTCACATCCATTCCAATAAACGTAGCAAGGGAATGCACAATCGAACTTTTACAGTCTCGTTAAACGGGTGTTCTCGCAACCGCCTTACTTGAACTAATATACTTTCGTTTAGGTACCGACATTTCGTTCGACCATCAATGCTATCAACAATTAAAAGGAGCCTTAATTGAACCACCCATATCTGGTTTTCTTGCAGAGGTAACGAAGCATAAACTAGAAGGCACGGTTTTTCCGTTCGTTAATCCTAAATTCTGACTACGGTATGTAGACGACATATTTTTGTCGTTAAAAGAGATCAGTTAGAAACCTCACATGACATAATTAATTCAACAATTCCCCGAATCAAGTTTACACTGGAGAAGGCCGTCGACAGCAACCTCCCATTTTTGCATGTTCTCGTACAACAAAAAACTGACGGAACATTACACAACTGTTAATCGCAAAGAAACTACCGCGGAAGCCGTTCTACCATATGACAGTAACAACCAAATCGCTCACCAACGAAGCACTGTCAACAGCAGCGCTACCAAGCAAAAACACACTGATCCGTCGAAAGCTACGGAATAGAACTAAATTATTTGTTTGAATTATTTTTCCAAAATAATTACCCTAGAGATGTTTTGTGAGGAAACAGGAGCAGTCGGTGGACATCTAGGCTTCTTGCATCTGCCTTGTTGTGTGATCGTCGCCGCGGCCCACAATGTCAACGGCCTCAAAGTTGAAGATGTGTCCCATTTGCGCGACGCGGGTTGCTACTTCCGACTCTGGGTCCAACTTATGCTCTTGCATTCGCGTTTGCAGCCGTCTGCCGGCTTCCCCAACGTAGTTGCGCTTCGCGAAGCTGCAATGAACGCGGTAGACAACAGCCGACATATTCTGCTTAGGAATCGGATCATTTGTCCGCGTCAATTGCCAACGGATTGTTCGGACGGTCCTGTGGTGAACGCCTATTCCAAGTGGCGCGAGGGATCTAGTCACGGTTTAGGAGACTCTCTTCATCTACGGAATGCGCTGCCACGATTTTGGCTGACTGTGCTTTTCTTTCCGCTGTCTTTGTTGTCTTTGGCTCCATTCAACGGATGCTCGCGAATAGCCTTGTCTCTGAAGAGTTCGTGGTGGAGCTTGATCCCGTCCAGTTTGGCGGCTGATGTGCTGCAATGATTTTCCACTCGTCAGTATAGTGTGCATACACAGTTTCGTTTGTGTTGCAGTGGGTGGTTGCTGTTGTAACTGAGAATTTGCAGAGCGCCCGTCAGTTTTCTATAGACGGACTTCGCCAGTTTGCCGTTCGGTTGGCGGCAGACGAGAACATCCAAAAGTGGAGGTTTGTCCTCCACTTCCTATTCCATCTCGAACGGTAGATTGGAAATAATTGAATTCAGTTGCTCTCTATAGTATTTAATCCACTCCCAATCGATGAATATAAAGGTATCATTAACGTACCCCGCACGAAACCTGGGTTTGTACTCCTCGAGCAGTTGCCTCACGAGTTTTTGCAGAACTGCCTCGGCGATGAACCCGGAGATTGATTAACCCATCGGAGTGTCCTTAATTTGTTTGTATGTGATCCTCTCGAAAGTAAAAAGTGTCTTGAGGCAATGCTTCATGAGTTCTCTGAGATCCTGACCTGTAGGCTGACCATCATATTTATCGTAATTTTGAAGTTGCAGACAACTGAGCGTTTCTACTGCAAGGGCCAGTGCTATGGACGTGAAGAGTGAGACGACATCAAATGACACCATCTTCTCATTCGGTCAAATCGTGACGACCCTTATTTTGTCAAGGAATTGTTCTGCTAAGTGCACTGTTGTTCGTGAGCCCGTCATCAAAAAACTTAACTTCTGAAATGACCAATTTGCAAGCCTGTAGGTGGGTGTGTCTCGGAGTGAGACGATTGGTCGGAGGGGAACATCTGGCTTGTGTACCTTTGGAAGACCGTAGAATCTCGCCATCGGTGGTTCTGTAGGCTTTGAGATATACCAGCCTTTGACGGCCTCGTCCTTCTTTATTCGAACCTTCTCCAGCAGAAACTTTGGACTGTCGGAGTCGCTGACTTTATAGGACTCACAATCGTTAAGGAGAATGACGGCTTTGTTTCAGTAGTCTACCTTGTCAAGGATAACATATGACCGGCCATTGTCAGCAGGCAGAATAACTACTCCACAGTCCGCTTTTAAATCCCTTAGGGCCTTTTATTAATCTCTTAGCAGCGAATGGGTTTTTCGGTGCGACATGATAAGTGAGGAGACTGGATGTCGACGGAGGTCCCTTGCCTCGTCTCTGGTGCCAGGTTTGACGCAGGACCGATTCGGAAGAAACAATGATAATGACCGGGTCGACGTCATTTGTGTAATACTCGGATCCACGTTGTAAAACGTTTGTTTTGGCCACAGTAAGATGCTCTGATAACGTTTGTTCCGTTTCCTGGGGTCGTGTGGTCTGCAAGGCGATGAAAGTTACCGATGAGTCTATATCTCTGTTAGCACGTCAGACCTCCAACAAACCCCTCCCCCATGAACGCCTCCTCTTCTTTTGACGTGCCACCTGGGAATCGCATTTGCACTATTGTAATCTTTTCTAAGTTCTTTCAAACAAATCGATCATCATATACTTGTGATTGCATTTGGAGTGATAGAACGAAACCTATACATCTGTCCATCTTTCACGCAGGTTGAGATTATCTACATCAGCGGACTTGCAGAAAGGAAAGCCGACGAACAAACATATCGAGGAGACAAAGTTAAAAAAACGTTCGAAGCTACCCGCCTGTAGTATGTAAGTAGTAATTAGAAAGAAAATTGAGCATCAAAAACACTTAAGAATGAGCTTTTTGTCAGTCCGAGTGACAAGTGAATAATATCAAAAGCCACTCGTTTAGGCTTTAGAAAAGATCACTCGATAGTTCAAACTGTGAAGGGGACAATCGAGTCAGACCTGCATTCGTATATCCGGCTAGATATGGTAAAGTAGCCGCACCTGAGGTAAACAGTCCTCAGCCATCTCTTATACGGGACAGGTGGTAATAGGGGTCTTTACAGGTGGGCCGAGGAACTTACAGGCGACGAGGTCAAGTCATAGTTTGCAAAAGGAAATCTATTGGAAATGCGTGGTTGTACTTGGAGTGGTTGAGAAATAATTGCCCCTACTCCTAACCCTAATTCTTAACCCCAACTCCTAACTCCTAAGTCTGACCCCTAACTCTAACCCCTAACCATAATCCGTATCCACAACACCTAACCTAAACCCCTAATCCTAACCCAAGCATTTTTTTTTCGGTCAGATGCGACTGCAAAATGACGGCGTTATTGTTCTGCTGTAGTGGTTTTTCTGCAGTTTGACCTCATCAAAGACCGACGCAGCTGTCTGAAAACCCATCTGAATGACAGACTATGTGAAACCTCAATGCGAACTGACTGGAATCGTGTTTTTTTCGTAGGAGATTTTAGGTGGGTTTTACCAAGCTGACCTGCCCTGACACCTTGCGGGTAACTTCTGTCGTGGTCTGACTTAAAGATGTTCTTCCGTCTAAAATTAAACCTGATGAAGGTACTCGCAAACGTCTCAAAGGCTGTCTTTGAGCTGCTTTAAGTAATAAAATCAATTTGGGATTGTTTCGCTTGCCATCGATTAGAATGATAAAATGCAATAAATCAGTAAGCGCAGGGCGATAGATGTAGGCAATTAATTTGACTTTCCTGCACGATCACATTACTTGCGAGGGTGTGTGAAAATTAACCTTTTGTATCTAACAATTCAAACGAAATGTATGTCTGGTTGATATAGTACTTCGTCTCCTAAACGATCACAAAACAGGCGTTTAATTTGTCGACACATTTAAAACGTAAAACCGTAGAATATAAGATCCTTGATAACGTATCCCAACACTAAAGGAGGAAGTAATTTCTTTCGACGTTTCATGACGTGCGCCTCAAAAATTGAAAAGTTCCATACGTCGGATTGTGTATATATGTGTGTGAGAGAGGAAGAGAGAAATGTACTCTGTAGTCTAAAAATGAATCGCGCTCAACCAGTCAAAACTAAACGATAGATGTCTTTCATCATCTCTTATCATTTTATTCATTCTCCTTCAAGGCAAGTCAAATACAATTCATGATGGGCGTTTGACGTCTGTAAAACTACCGGATAGACGTACCGTATGTAGATTTTATAATGCATCTGGTCTCTCGCTCGAAAATCAGCCGAAATTCTGAAGTTGGCTGCAAGAGTGATTATCGCACATCATATTCCCAGGAGTATCCTGACACACAGCAATCGATGCGAAATGACTACGTATGAAGCATACACTTTTACCATAGATATCCGATACCCTAATAAATCGAAATGTGTTACGCAGAAAGACGACACAAACATATCCTTCCTAGTTAATTTAATTCCCTTCAGATCGTTTACATGAAAAAAGACATTTTTCGGTTTATTTGTCGTCTGTAACTCTAGTACTTTTTATGGCCCAAAAACGTTCATTTGAAAAGCATCGTGTCTGTCCCTTCATTAATCCTAAAACATGGTCTAAGTTTACCAAAAAAAGTTGAGCTCTGCGTGGCATCTTTTTAAAAGCATAGAGGAATGTGTAATTCATATTGACCCAACTGTGAAAAACTCGGCGCCTCGGTGGGATTCGAACCCACGCAGTAAGGGGAAGGCTTTAGCACAGCCAACGCTCTAACCACCTGAGCTACGAGGCCCCGCCGGACGACGCGAGTTTAATCACATTTGGGCCAGGTTACCCGCCCAACCTACTGCAACGTCTGGAATCCACCAAATCTGATACAGTAAGTTGACTGCCCAAGCAGGATTTCCTAAGTAATTCACCTAGAATCCACCAGATGACTACCAGGCTCGCGTAATTCATTGATATTTTGACAGATTTTGAATAATTCATATTGACCCAACTGTGAAAAACTCGGCGCCTCGGTGGGATTCGAACCCACGCAGTAAGGGGAAGGCTTTAGCGCAGCCAACGTTCTAACCACCTGAGCTACGAGAAAACCCTGCTTGGGCAGTCAACTTACTGTATCAGATTTGGTGGATTCCAGACGTTGCAGTAGGTTGGGCGGGTAACTTGACCCAAATGTGATTAAACTCGCGTCGTCCGGCGGGGCCTCGTAGCTCAGGTGGTTAGAGCGTTGGCTGCGCTAAAGCCTTCCCCTTATTGCGTGGTTTCGAATCCCACCGAGGCGCCGAGTTTTTCACAGTTGGGTCAATATGAATTATTTAAAATCTGCCAAAATATCAATGAATGTGTAATTGTCCTTACTCGAAAACATACAGCATGTAGTTTTGAATCCCTAAGCGTAAATGTGACTGTAAATCGGGTCCAAATTGCGCTAGAAGTAGGACGTTTACAAGACCTAAATAAACATTTACCAGCTGCGTATAGAATGAATTTTTTGGTGCCTGTTTTATGTGAAAATATATTTGATCATTGAAGAGAATCAAAAACCATATGAGACAAGTTGCTATTTTTTTGCCACACGTCGCTTCTGTGGGCGGTAAGAAAGACACTTATTTAAAAGCCGATATCCTCTAGTGCTTTGACTGCTGTGAGATCATTCTGCATGGTTGTCAATTTTATTACCCCTCCTAAGGGATGCTTTCTGATCAAAAACGCATTTCGGAGGAAGGACCGGATAATGTAGTTTCGTGCTGCCGGTGAAATCTGAGATTAGGTAATGCTTTAGCTGATTCCATATCTGTACAAAAACAAATCTGATTTGGGAAAGCATTTGCGATTTTGCTATTCCTCAAATCCTCCGCTGAAGGCAGTCACGAAGTGGCAGCTCAGGATGGGAGTCAATTGCTCCGGCAGACCACGAGAACCAGCCAATCAACGCGACATCAATGAAGCCGTGCATTGCCATTCTGTAAAGCCGAAGTCAGCAGCAATGACAGTCACATTGAAGTCACGTGTGGGAGAACACGGACCTCGCAGTCAGCCCAGTTTGTATGCGTGTTTATGTGGAGTTGCCGGCGAGTGGTCTAAGAGTCAGGCTGCAATGATTTATTCTTGCTGGGGCCTCTATGGCACTCCCACTTAATGGGACCTGATCGTTGTAACATCCTGGTCGGTGATTACCGTGGAGGAGGGGATGTGGTGGTACGCATGGGTGCGGCATTTTTCGTCGTATCAGGTACCTGCTCTCTCCCCGTCTCCAAAATTCCTGACTTTGTCTTGACCCCGGGCGCAGATAGGGGAGGATGAAATGCGGCATTTGCAGAGCAAGTCTACCATAGATGTGAAAAAAGCACACCTACAGTAGCTGGGTTAATTCATGAAGTGTCAGTCGAAATTGCGAAATGTGCTTTCATTTCGAGAAGATTAATTAAGTAGAGTTGTAAAACTAATCATCGTGCAGCATATTTCTATGATATTTCAGTTACCACAAGATGCCGGCTTTCGAATGAAGTTCCGTCCGGCTGCATGCAAAACTACCCCCTGCAAAAATGACTACTTATAGAGTATGAATTTTTCTCACTGATTTTCGATGTCCCTAAATGTCCAATTATATTGCAAGGAAAACATGCATAAAATATTCATTCTTTTGTTCATTCGGGAAAACAATACGTCTTCTTTCAATTTTATGCTCGAAGGAAGGGTATAATTCGGTTTTCAAGAATTTTTCCAATTCCCGAATAATTCTGAACTCAACATGCCGTTACACTTGCCGTTATACTTGAAGAAGGGACATAATTCGGTTTTAAAAAAATTCCTAATTGTGGGACTGTTAAATACCGTGAAATGGCCGTTCATAAATCGTACTTTCTCTAGAGTTTACCAATGTGGCTTGTAAAATTAACAGTGTTCTTCAAATCTACTGTTAACTTTCATGAACCCCTTATGGTCCCCCTTTAGTACCGCAGAGACATGTGCGGTTTCCCGTACGCGGAAAATATACGGCTTGTAATTGGGACACCCAAAATCCAAGTGAAACGGTAGAGCGGGTTCAAAATTATTCGGGAAATGAAAAAGTTCCTAAAAACCGAATTATACCCTTCTTTAATGTATAAAATTGCAAGAAAACTTAATTTTCTACCGTGTGAGCAAGAGAATGGGTATTTTTTATGCATGTTTTCCATGAAATATAAATGGACATTTAGGGGCATCGAAAATCAATGAGAAAAATGCATGCTATTTAAATAGTCATTTTTGTACAGAGTGTTGTTTTGGCATGCTGCCGGAAGGAACTTCATTCGAAAGCCGGCATCCCAAGGTAAATGAAATATTATAGAAATATGCTGCACGATGATTAGTTTTACAACTCTACTTAATTAATCTTTTCGAAACGAAAACGCATTTTGGAATTTCGGTTGACATTTCATGAGTTAGCCCACCTACTGTAAGTCATGGTCTCTGCTCTCATGCTACTTTGGAGCACACCCTGTACGTTGTAGGTCACGACGATCGAACTGTCAAGTTACGTGGTCTACCAATATTTACACCAAGGAAAATCAAATGCTCTTTCCGCAACTTAAGATAACTTCAATGTCCTTAATGTTGGAGAAACGAATTCTGAAACAAATATGTTAGCCATAAAAACTCCAAAAGGGATTCGTCCGTCAGTCATTTTCAGTTAAAAGAGAGACTCCCCGATCCAAATGACTTTATTCCATTTAGAAGAATGTAACATATAACGTCCCACTTCACGATCAAAGCGGCTAGCCTGAGGTTTCCACTTGATTACGGAGTCCGAGTGTACAGATATACTGTAATAACGGAAACATTTGACGACAACGAACTGCCGATATAGTATTCAGCCGCTTGCCATGCACATTAATGAATGACCCATACACACCCATTTTTTTCCTAAGAGGACAATCATAAACGAGATAAGGAACGGTCAGAGTTTTATTACGAAATGTTTTCACATATCCATTGGGAAGAATTCTCCTAGACATTTGGGTGGACAGGAACATGAAGAATCCCTCTTCTACTGTTTATGCCGAGGGGTTTTAATTGACAAGCATACCATTAAGTTTCAAAATGCATGGGAAATTCTGGTTGCAGAGTCGTCTGATTGTGATGAATGGTTAAAAACTGTTATTCAAGTTCTCTTACAATTAATCATAACATTCATTCATATCTGAAGTCACGTTGATTCGGTCACAACAATTGAATCCTTCGTCAATTCACTTATTATGCCTTTGATAAAATACACTCTATGTAATAGGCATTTTTGGTGCCTGGTGTTCCTTGTTTCTTCGAACATCCTTGTAAACATTGTTGTTTTAACTATTCTATTGCAGGACAGACAGAAGTCCATCATCTCAGATGAGATTAGGGCTGATTGGTTAGCGGCGTATTAAAACGCCAATAAAATTGGGAAATTATAGGACCACAGCATATGATTCAAGGGCTTCAGTTGAGAAAGCATGGCTTTGAACAAATGTGTAGTACTTTTTATCATAAAGTATGCACTAGCCTGCAGCTCAACCCCCGGTACGTTTTTGATTCACACAAAATGCGTATTGATCAACTTCTGTCCATGTTTTCTCAGTCTCCACTCTCTAGCGTTCTCGGTAGTGCATTACACTCATCTACCCCAAGGTCAGCATTAATATATTTTGTCAATGTTTTGTAAACGCAGAACAAATTTTATCAACGTTAATCATTGAGCTCCAAGGACGTTAACAGAGATTCTTGCTACCATCCAACTGGTCCGCGTACAAGGTCTTGTAGACCATTTTTATAGGGTTGGATTACTTGTTTGCCTACAAGATTAGTTTATTATAAAGCGATTTATGCGTCTCATCGTATGAGTGGATTTAGCAGGACGCGTCTTACAAAATTGCCCCGACTGTCATTATTTGTCAGGCGGCTGTTACTGAAAAACACTGTTTAATTTCCAATTTAAAGCAAAAGGAACCGAACGAGTGATCAGGCAATACGTCTTACGCCTTCCGCAGAGAATAAGAACTGCAAACGCCATCAGCGTGTAAATGATTCGCCAAACTAATTAAAAGGGAAGGGCCCGTTCCAACGCCTCCGCTCGTGTAGTTTACTGTCCCTCTGTCAAAGAGCATTTCCTATGAGAGACAAGGCATCTGTCAGTTCAGAGCCGGTCTAAACGAAGGAAAGCGGGGACTCTCACATGAGGCCTCACCTCCCCTTAGGCTAAAAATCGTTTCCTCATTGGGCGCATGACATAGTTGACGCTATTATTTGTTCGTCTCACAACAGCATTTAAATAATCCCGATATTATCATAGATATATTCTGCTACTTTATTTTAATAAAATAAGTACGAAGACAATCATATGAATTTTGATTTTACAAAAATTTTCTGTCTATTTCGGCATTTTACCGTTCATTCACCTCTGCGTGAAAAGCGCGTCCATAGCCTCCCATGACAATGAATTTAGTAGTTTATTTGCCGCACTAAACGTGGCTCGCTCACTTCCCGTCTGCTGTACCCCGTTTCGAAAAAAAACATTTACAATTACACATTACTAAGGCATTTCTCCCCTTTATTGGAGGCTAGAGAACATAGAACTGAGCACTTAATAACGAGTAAAGAGACAAATACTTGTTCTGTTTGGTGCATATATTAAGACATTATAAAGATCGGTCGGGCGCCTGAACAATTTATTATTCTGAGTTTTCGAACTTGAACGGGAGTCAGCTCCGAGACCAATCTGAAGGCTTTTATAGGCCTAGGCCTACTCAGTCGCCTCCAAGGGACACAGGCAGAAATCTCACCAAATATACGCTATGTCTAATGGTGCGTTAAGAACATTTCTGGCGCGCTGCTATGGGCCTATGTGTCCGAGGTGTACAAAAGACCCAACGCTACGATGTTCAGCGGGATAATGAAGACTAAGGATAGATTAAGCATCAAAGAGAAGTCCAGGGTGGTTTATCAAATTCTGTGCATAAACGTTCCTTGTAACTACACGGGTCAAGGCGAAAGCATGCTCGGATCTCACATGCAGTAACATAAGTTGGATGGGCGACGGAGTGGCAAATACTTGCAAGTTACTGTCTAAAATCTCGAAGGGGCCCATCCGCTTAATGTTGCAGCCACCAAGATACTTGCCCACGCCTGACGCGAAACAAGCTGAGAAATCATAGAGGTATGGGCCTCGGATGAGAACTCAGTCAATCGGTGTGTCCCTGTGGCGTCGACGTGGAGAGCCCTGTGTAGTCATCTCCAGACCTGCACAATTGGCCTCCGATTGGCTTATACTTCCCTATGACTATCCCTTACTTCAGATGATGGCGTTCCCTCTGACGATGAACTCCCGTACAGCTTCAAAATTTCGAAAAAACGAGATATTGCTTCCGATTCTTCGATTAGTTCTGTTCTTGCTTACTCGTAAATACTCGAACATTCGCTTCAACTATAAATATCCCAAAAATCCTACCTTATGACAAAATCCTCCGTCATCAGTCTTTGAAAAGCTTTTGACAAATAGGGGAAGGGTTAGTCATTTAAAATTTTAGGAAGCAGACTTAAAATCTCGTAAGTACATCAAACAATACCGTAGAATTCACCTTTGAACCCGGAAACAGATATGACTTCGAGTGGAGTGGGTTTTGCGGAGAAATCAGGTCGAAGGTAATGATGCCGATATGGATTTTTTGTTAGCCCGCAACATTCTTCAAATACTTCATGAGGAATAATATTTCGAGAGGGTTCCGCATTATCCTACGATAAAGCCCCGATTACCAGACAAATGCAAGGACCTATTAATCTTTATTAGACAGGCAAATCCCAATTCAAATTTTGGATAACCCGCGATTCTGATCTCAACTCTTTGGTTTTTAGCCTGAATTATGCCCTATCATGCAGTTACGGCTCTGCTTTTGGACGGTTGCGATCGCAAATGTCATGTCGCTTGGTAAGGACGAAGTTATAGAGCAACATCTTGTTCATCTCCTTTGATTTTCGAGCCCCGTTGCAGAACCTCGTTGGTGATCGCACTGCATCATAACCCTGATGACCTTAATTTTCCCAGTCTATCTACCTTATAATGATCGTTATGCTGATGTCTAGGTGGACTCAGGATTTAGTTAAGTCGGCGAACTTTTCCCACCAAGCTAACTCCTAGTACGACCAACGGCAAACAATGCGCTTGAGGAGCCTTATGAATTAACACAGCAATAGGTGAAATAAGATTGTTTTGTTTGTCTTTCCCATGAATTACTGCTCATACGAATTCCGTGTATTGCAGAAACGGGACAAACAGCACGAGATAATGATTTGCAACTACAAAACGATCCTTACGAGCAGAAGCATGGAAGTTTGGCGACATTTCTGGCACATATAATGTCTGCTCTAAACAAGTCTCTGCGTTCATCTGCTAAAAGGGAAAACGGCTTTTGCCTGTTAGTGAGCCTAGGTCGTATTTCCTCCGCAGGAAGCTGTAAAGTGATCAAGATTCATGAAGAAAAAAACTTCAACTGTACAGATGTCCGAATGTCATTCCACTTCTATATTAGTTATGTGAGTTAACACGGTAATGAGTCCCCTAAATGCGCATCTATTGAAAGTGCCAGAAATGAACTAACACTTATTTCCACTTTGTTAAACGCAGGTGGCCAGCCTTGACACGAATATCACGCCGACAATAAACAAACACGTTGTTGACCTACTGATGGATATTTCTGGACAGGTAAACATGAAGGATATGCCACCAATGTGCACAATTAACGCCCTGTTCGTCAAAAAAATCATCAAGCAGAACCTGAAGGACATTCACCTACCGTTCGGCTATATATCCAAAGGGCAAAGTAACGACATGTTTAATTCAGCAATTGCACACCTAGAAGGGACCATTCCTCTAACATGCGACCTGTTGTCAGTCGAATAAATAGATGAGGAACGAAATGCTTCTTTATTATTTTCTAATGTAACTGCATTGTTTGGAGGTTATATGGGAAGAGAGGAAGCAATTTCAATAGCTAGTTCCATCAAGCAAAAACGCACTGTTCCGACGAAGAAAGTAACAGAACAGATTTAACTTATATGTTTGAATTACTTTTCGGATATGGCTAACTTAGAAAGTTTATATGTGACGCATTTAAAAACAATAGTTAAAAGAGAAGAAACTAGATATGTCCAAGCGGGCATCGGAAGCAAATAATCGGCGAACACCCCACTCCACCCAAATTAAAAATGTGCCTGGACTCATTGAAAGACACCTGAGAAAACACCAAATACAAGTGGCGAACAAACCGGCAAGTACGCTAAGCAGTCAGCTTATAAGATAGGGCTGGATATCTGAATATGAACGAAATTGCCTGTTAGATCCCATGTAAATCATACAATTCCGTATATTGTGGCCAAACTAGAAAGTCTACCTCAACACGCATCTACTAACATCAGCTGGCAGTTATGAGGCGATGGCACCTATCACAAATGGTCATGCATACACTACTTTTGCATGAGACAAGGCTCACATCGTCGGCGTCTGCCATACTAAAAACGACTGAGAATTTCCTGAAGTCATGCACTCAGATGAGTCATACATAAATCGACATATTACGTTAGACACCATGTACAAAAATATCAGGACACAATTGAAAATACAGGAACCGATCGATGAACAATCGCGTATGCGGCGGACTATTGCAGGCAGAAACGCCGGGGAAGTATGGATTTGTGGGCATGTATGAAATGTTGACCGTTGGTTGTTCATTTATCCAGGTCTGACGACGACCCGGAGAACCATCGTCGGAAGTATACTAATAAAGTTCTTACTTTCCCAAATCACCTGATGCCATCAAATTATATTCCTTTGGATTTGCTGCCACTGCCATACTTGAGCTAGTAGACCTTTGGCTGGAAACCAACTGTTATCGTTTAAACAGCAATGCTTAATCAACAAATAAATGGGGTCCTAATGAGGTCACCCATAGCTGGCCTTCTAGCGGGGGCTTGGTCTATTTAGCCTTGCAGTCCGACGCACGAACGTGGACCTGCCCGTTTGTTACTGACTAGCTTTGACCTCTTCGAGGTTGACGTGTTGAAGGCTCGCGTGACCTTTGCTCCTTTTGTGTCCACCGAAATTGTAGCCAAATCAGCCCGCCTACCGACCTCCCTATTGTCAGTCGGCAGACTTGCCTGCCCAATTGGGTCTGCCCAAACTGATCCGAGCCCTGTGCGAAGCGCCTGGTAAGCGGTGTGCAGGTCGATGGCCCGTTTTATGGTCCAATGTGGGAACCAATTTTCGAGTACAGGGCTGGCTTTCTTCCCACTGGTTCTGCCAATCATACTGCATTGTCAAGGACAAAACCCTGGTTCGACTAGCGGAGCAAACCAGCCGTCCGTCGGCATGGTCCTCTACCTCTCGTCCCGGCGCGCGCACCCGAGTGTGACATGCTAATATTGTGGCATTGCCAACACGAAACACGCGAAAGAGTTTTTGGAGAATTCGTACCTCAGTGTGGCAAGATCAATCGCTAAGATGACCTAGACGCCTACTACGAGGATCTGTAACCACGGCTAGCTGACCTCCGTCCCAAACCTAAATCTGCGACCTTTTGCTTAGCCGCCCACATTCTGAGTGCTTTGGTATCCTCTTCCTCCCCTCCTACTCTTCAATTCCTCCTCCTTCTCCTCCTCCTCCTCCTCCTCCTCCAGGATAGGGAGTAGCCAGCATACTTCCGTCCTACCTCTCTTCCCGAAACCCATCGCAGTTCGGCTGACACACAAGTCGTCTGTTTCTGCGACCCCTGTTATCCAAATGCTCTTTTGTGATAATCCCACTTTCGCTTTGTTCATTTCGTCTCGGAGCGTGTTGGCGTCATTAGTTTGGAAAATTCGTGGGGCCAAAGCCATTTCTTTCTAAATAACCTTTCTCCATTTGCCATCTCGGTTTGATATGCACATATGGGAGCGCAGACGGGGTTTTCGAACTGTCGATACGTTTGCCCGACAGATGGTCACAGTTGCCCTTTCGTCTATCTCACGGACGGACTGTCATAAGGCTTGGTACTCCCCCCAATGCCACAATATCAATCGCCCTGCTGAACTAGGCACCCAACAGGACGGTCCGCGTTCGCAGCTTATTGACCTCCATCCCTTATCCTAAATTAACGTCGGCTAATTTAATCGTCCACGCTATGACTGGTCCACCATCCCCTTTCACCTTCAGGTCAGTGAACAACCATTAGAATTCCGTCATCCCTCTCTCCCCCCGAAACCCACTGTGGCTCGGCCTATACACGAGTCGTCAGTTTACGCTACCTCTATGACCCCAAACGCTGTTTTTTGGGAATATCAGTTTAACCTTGTTCATTTCGTCTAGGAGCGTGTTAGTGTCATCAAGTCGAAAAATGCGTGAGACCAAACCGATTTCTCTTTAAATAACCTTTCCCTAGTCGCTGTGTCGGTGTGATATGCGTATACGGGAACGCAGACAGGGTTCTCGCTCTGTCGATACATTTGCCCGACTAGTCGTTGCCGTTGCTCTTACCTCCATCTTGCGGACGGACTGTCGTCAAAGGTGGATGCTTCCTCTATGCTCATTTACGGTTTAGTAATGGTCGTTCACCTGCCATACTTAAGCGCAAGTTATCCTAATTCATTCTGCCAGTTGACTGAACGGCGCAACAATGTCTCGGCTGTCTTTGACTGGTCTCATGAAGCAAAGAGGTTGTTCGCTCTTTCTAACGTTCACGCTGCAATCCACAAGACTTTTTGACAGACTAAACGTCTGCATTCCGACGCGGAATGCATTTAATACTATGGTGTGTCGCCTAAGTATTCGCAGTTGGAAGCACCCTACTGAAAAAAAAACTAGGAAGAGACAAGAAAAAGGATAGTGCACATCTGTATTCGTCCACTAGAATGACAGTGCTAGCATGTAAGAGGAATACTCCTCATCAGATTCGCAATTGTTGTGTTAATGGTCCTCCTTATGTTATTCATGGAGATATAATCGAAGGGTAAGGAGATGGATTCGGACCTCTCGTCGACGAGACTGTTTAAAGACAGCACAGTGATAGCGCACGTGGGTTGCGCAGGGTCGGTGTTAATTCGTCCAGCAATGTTTGCCACCAGGTCGGCAACATGTTTTGTCCTTATCGACATGACAAAGGGGTTAGTGCTGGGTACCTAAAGTTGACAAAACAGAAACACATGAGAGTTTAGTCCTGACGTTTGTAAAGTAGTCTACTTTCAGCAGACGCATTGCATGAGATGATAGTTTAACCTACATAGAGTATTTCGAAATTGAGAGGTAGTCGAAGATCTGTACAGGCATAGTATTCTTCGTTATTGAGTAGCACAATTTCACAGGTTCCCTTGGCGACAACACCGCCGAGACTGGTGACAATGGAATATGATACCTCATTTCTCATCACGGAACGCAGTGACTGGTTCAGAGCAGAAATACTGCGCTCAAGAAATGTCCCTACAGGTTCTTCTACTTCTTCCTTCTGTTCGATATGCCAAGGTGCCGTCGGTCCAGTGTCTGAAATACACAATATGTTCGTAAACGGCAGCTGCTGACTTTAAGGGAAGGATGTACGTTTACGACGCTAGTTTTTTGTCGGTTTAAAAAGGCTACCCAACTTGATACGGGCTAACGTAGTAGAATCGTCCATCTAAATGATTACAGTTTAGAAACTGCTTGCCCTGTTTTGTCTTGAAGCTATAACTAGAGACCAAGTAAGCATTTACGCAGCAAGCGGTAACAGTGGCAATTCAACGGTCGTCGCCGTCGATGCTCCCCATGTGCTCCACGGCAGGGCGACAGCAGGGGACGGCGATTTGCCCATGAATTTGCTTGCAGTGATAGTAGACTTGTGCAGCAGCTACCGCACACTCTCCTCCTTCCCCAACCAGAGCCCGGTGTCAAGACATAGCCCTTTAGACCGGGGGCGGGAGAGGGCGCAGGTAGCTGGTACAGCGAAAACCCGCACCTAGGTGTACCACCCTACCCCTGATCCATAACGTACACTGACCAGAATTTAACACAACGAGAAAATCGGTGTCGACTGGGATCTCCACTGTCGCGACGTGGGTCTGTACGAGGGCGTGCCACTAAATCCCCAATGTTTACAATAGTTTTTCATGTGCATTTTCAATATCATCTGCGGAAACCCAATCTAGTCCCCGTGCTGAGATGGTCACGTATGGCTTGTTATGTCAACCCGTCATACCCCATTATGGTCGCCATCTAACTACTAACGGGATTCTAGTGTTGGCCTCCAATGCGCAACATAACGCGCAAACACTGGGATTAGATCTGTGATTGGCTCTTTCGCACTATCAAGTACTTTCGACCTCAACTGACAAACAAGAGACGTCTGGCCTGTTTGTAGAGCACTGGATCAACGTTCAAAGACCGAAGGGTCCGTGTCGAAACCTGGACTATCCTAACTATGGGCAGAGACATGGTTGTATGTTGCTACCGGCAAAGACAAGGGAGACAAGAATGGCCATTTGTGGCTTATTAACCGGCGTCAGCCAGTAATACGCAACTCCGAAGTGCGGAACATCCGAGTCTCAAATTAGCGACCTGTTAGTTAGAAGTCCACGCCTCTAACCACTGGGGCACGAGCCCGTTGCCCTGTCGGTTTCGATCGGGAGTATACAGTGGAAGGGGGCGCTCACCGATCGTTCTTACGGAACTCACTCGAGCCCGTAAGGCACAACGGAACAGGCGAGTTCCGTAACAAAGATCGGTGAGCGCCCCTACCCTTGAGACATGGTTGGTTGACGACGATTACCTCGCCGGAAACGGCCGCCAGAGATTCCCTTGTCGCTGTCCGTATCTATCCCTACAATTTTTAGAAAACCTGTTCGAAATTTTCGCAAGCAACAAACCCATGTCACCAAATCCGGCCGAATCTGCTGCAACTGTTTTAGCCTTCCAACTTTCCATTCTCACGCCTGGTTCTGACTTTCAATGAGAATTGTGATGCACTGCAGAATCCAAATGATATAGTTTTGTGTTCAACCACTGCAGACAAGTCTGTTCTAACGCCTCGTATACTTTGGTTAACATAAACAGACTTTACACACAGTCGTTCATCCGAAGGCTTGGTGGATTTTACCGAAATAATTTGACTATGAATGAATATGGACGCATTCGCCGTCCACTTACTTGGCATTTTTCACTTTAGCCCAGCAACTGTGCATTATTTTTTAGAAAAGCCCTTCTAACTGGTACTGGACTGGGTAGACTATAAGTTCGCTGCCACGCTAAGATCAATTACTCACTTTGTAACCAAGTATTATTTAGCTAAACATGCATAAAAGGCATCAGGATTGAGAGGTCCGAATTCGTCCACTTGACCTTATGTGCGGATCGGACGAATACCCACGAGTGCTTTGAGAATCGCCGTTGCATGTGCATAGTTCAGGTCCTGTTCGGAATAGCAGATCTCTCAAAATATATGGACCGTGGTGGATGCCGAAGTAAACGCTCACATTATAAAAATTATCAAATGTGCATTCCTAACTTTCTAAAAGCGTCAATCTCTTTCACCCAATTCAACCAAAGTCCCTGCACGTGTATAAGCTGCTCAATACACCTGCATAACGCACGCCTGGTATTGATTTTAAATGAAAATTATAGTGCACTGTGCAGTGCAACGACGTAGTTTGATTTCAGTCGGTGAAATATTCTGTACTCAGGAATGTGGGTAGAGGTTCCGAAGAAATAAACCTCCAAAATATATCGAATATTGTGGTCACCAGTGAAAGAGATAAACGGTGAAATTGAAGATGTGCAAAGCGGAACGCAACAACTTACTCTTTTCCTCAGATGCAAACGTAGGCGTGCCTGAAAAGCAGGCGTATGTGGTTTTTATGACTAATAGTATTATACACCCCGCCAACATCATGATACTTCTGTCTCAAGTATACTTCAACAACGTGTGAAGGTTCATAAAATTGGGGTTTTTATAAATGCTTACGGACGTCATTAGCCAATCAGTTCATACCGCGTCTACATCAGCCGACTTTCAATCATAAAATTGAGCAAATGGGAACAAACGGATTTACTGCAAGAGAGGAAGCCCTAGCCCCGTTAGTACATTTCCACACATGTAGAAAAAGGCTGAGGCAATAAAGAAAAAATAGGAATTATTTGATAGTTACGGCAGACTAGCGCTGCATCTGCCGCACTCGCTCTTCCATCATTAAGCTCAAACTTGTCTCAAGGCAGAGTCACAAGTTAAGAAACTTTATTGGGTACATTTTCGAATCCGGTTTCCCAGGTCGTTGTCGGAGGTTGAGCAAATGCGCGAAAATCGTAAACATTTAAGACCACTTTAAAATAGCGGTACCTGATCGGTGTTTGCGTAGGTAAGCGACCATCGTGTTCGTCATTATGCGTCAAGTGCTAATTGCCTCTTTCATCTCTTCTTGAGATTTTCGTACATGACATCAAAGTCAATATGCCGATGGACGCCTGACTCCTCTGAGTGCATGAATTCGAAAAAAACTCTCGGCTTTTTTGCAGGGCAGACGCCGACGATATGCCCGATATCCAGGGTATACATGGCCACTTGGGACAGATGGTCTCAGCCATTAACTGGCAGTTATGCTTGAAGATCCGTTTAGAGGCAAATTTTTCCGTTTGACCATAACATACGGCATCATAGGCATCGCGAGGGATCTTTTAGATGGTTTTCTTCTTGTCACGTTAATAATACATATATGATCGGGAGTTACTCGTGGTCATGCACTTAGACGAGTCATGCAACCACCGTCATGTTGAGTCAGATGCAGTTTACGAAAATGTAAAGGAAAAATGGAAGAGACGAGGAGCGGAGGACACATTATGACGCACACGGTGCCGCTTACTGGAGCAAAAACCGATCAAGTATCGATTTTTAGGGAGGTTTAAAATGCTAGCTGTTTTAAAACTCTGGCTTTAAGTTTGACAACGACCTGGGAAACCAGCGTCGAAAATGTAGTCAATAAGGTGTTCTGTCTTCCCAACAGACGTATTTGACTCCAAACACATATTTACATACAGAAGATGTGCTAAACCATGAAACGTCAGCCGAAATTTGCAAATCCGTTTTTGACTCGAAAAAAATTACTTAAGTAAGGTTGTGAGATTAATCACTGTGCAGCATAAACCCATGATACTTTAGTGAATTAAGGATGTCGGCAAACTTCTTACCGGCCGCCTAAAGAAACTACACTCCGTAAAAATGACTACTTAATTAGCATACATTTTCGTCATGGATGTTCGATGCTCTTATAAAATCAAATAAATCGCACAGAAAACCTGTATTAAAATATTTAGTATTTTAATCATTTGTCGAAAATTACATCTTCTTTAAATCTTATGCCCAAATGAAGTGTATAATTCGGTTTTACGAAGACGTTTCCAATTACTGAATAATTTTCAGTCCGGCTTGCCGTCACACTAACATTCAGGATTTCCAAACTACAAACTGTATATTTTCGTGTACGAAAGATTATTTATTTCATTATGTTGTTAAGGGGAGATCATCGTGAGTTCATAAAATTTAGCAGTAGATTTGGAAGATCCAGTAGACTCTCCAAGCAACGTAAGTAATACAGAGACACGAAGTTTTATGAACGGGCATTTCACGGTCTTCAAAAATCTCATAATTAAAAACTTTTTAAAAATATTTCAGGCTTGTTTGCCTTTATTCGGCTAATCATAATCCTGACCAATAACTGGGACCGGAAACACAAACATGCGCACAGACACATTTGACGCAGCTGGTCCACCACAGGGGTCTACCATATTGATCATAATCACTTCATCGTACCGAAATTTGTCGGTGCTTTACCACCTGCCATTCTCTGTCGCAGCAGATCGGGTATTTATTCAATCAGGAATGGGCCCACACCGATCTTTTGATGTACTGAAGCAGATAAACTTCGTATCGTAACATGGTCGACTTCAGCCTGGCTTCCCGAAACAGATATACTTCGTATCGTAGCATGGTCGACTTCAGACTGGTAGGTGGTTGCCAGTTTGTGACCCCTATCACCCATACGAAGCTTGCTTGTTCCGGGAAGCAAATGGATCGGTGTGAGTCCTTTCCAGAAAGAATATGATTTTTGAAATATTTCACTTGATTATTCTCTGAAGTTTAAATACGAGACATCGTACAGGGAACACTGGAGTCCCACTGATGAGCCGAGCTTCTCGCAGCTGTATATCACAGCGGTATGATACGTTTAATATATATATGATTGGGCGTATGTTGGTACTCAATGAGACGGCGCATTAAGTAGGGATATGGCCAGATACAGCGATTTAATGATTTTTCTTTGCTTTGGGTACCAAAAACTCAAAGAAATGAGTTGATTTTACGATTACTGATTCTTGAATTGCTTTTTGATGTGTATTCTTATCAAGAAACTTTTTAGACCAACGCAACTTTCATTTCTCCCACTTATCGTCCGGCCACAAATTCTGTGGCTTCTCTACAGGAAAGTCCACACTATACACGTTTCTGAGCACTTCGTAACTTGTTCACTCCTCCAGACAGGTCTACTTAACGGCCTGAAATCCAAAATGTGGCCGACACTAGCTTAAAGTTAATAAAGTCGGGCTACACAAGCGATTTCCAGTAAAGCTGCAACAACAACTACTTTCCTCTATGCGGTTTTTAACCAGAGGCCTAGGGTCAAAAGGGTAAGTTGAATGCACAAAAAGGCCAGAGAACTACAGCGATGCATATTCCACATCGCCTTTACCAGGTTTTACGCCTTGGGTATGCAAATAAACCCACTTATTCCCCCACACACAAATTTGTCCTCACTTTGGCCAAGCGTCTAGTCGCTGTGTAGTCTTATCGCTGGTACTTTAATTTCTGCAAAACACTATTTTCACACGACTGTCACCGAGGACTATGAAACTATGCTGCTCACGTTAGTCGAATTGGTGCTGAGAGCTTTGGGATCAGTGGCTGCGACCTTACGAGGCCGTCTCTAATTACTCAGGTTCCAATAACTGCTATTCTGTATGCAATTCCAACCAACCTGGACGACGTTGTCTTAGACTCCTGAAAGACAAGAACAACGTAACACGTATTTTACTTAATGCGTCTTTGAATTAGGGAAGTGAGTTACATAATGGGCGGCCTAAATGGGCTCTTTATGGACGTCGATATCTTGAAGTATCGCTTGAAAAGTGTCACTCATTAAATAGCTCGCCGACGTCGTCGCCGTTACCCAGTTTAACTACTGAGACAGCACCACACCCGATAGACGCACTGGATATTAATTAAAGAGGGAGAGAGAAAGTACTTTGCTGTATTTCGAAATCATTAATTCAGAATTTTCAACAAAAATGAGGTCCATTTACTATCGGCAGTAAATAAGTTAATAGTTTACTCAAGAGTCAAAAAGTGTAACACAGAAGGAACGATTATTATGAGGATAATTCAAGTCCAAGCTTCTGTATTTAAATCTCTTAACACGTAAGATAGCGCGCCAGGAATGGCAATACAAATCTCAATATGTCGATTTGCGACAAGAGATAAGTCGGAGGCCCTGGCTCATCGGGCCGGAAGACTTCGGAAAAATAAGGTCAGAATGGAAGGGATTGGACGTCATCTAGAATTCGACCAGAAAACTGCTTGATCGTTTTGAAATGTCGTTGTGGAATAGTACTGACTAAAAGGGATAAAAACACCGGAAGCAGAAGAAAGCATTCGGAGGACTCATTTTAAAATTAACAGATTCTTTTTCAGCAAAGCAGAAAAAGGACAGGAGAGCAATATAGAATGAGAGAGAGAATGCAGGCATCTATGAATCGTCAAACTGAGGGTTGAGGTGTATGGTAGGAAAATAAACGAAGATGGTAATAAAGAAGTTTAAGAACTTTAATGAAAAGGGACTCAATATGGAAAAAATGAAAGATTTGATGACAAAGTAACGCCAAGGTACCAGAAAGAGTGCACCCTGTTGGGAAGGATTTTAAAGGATTCAGGACTAGGGGAGGGCCGCAGTCGGAAAATACACTGAAGTGATTTTCGGATGTTCATTAGGAGACCATTTTCCAGCGACCATGCTATGACTTGACCGAGGCCATCGTTTAGAGACTGGATGTGCGTCCGACTATTGAGAGGGTTTCCAAAAATTACATAATCATCAGCATATTTAACCAAAAGACAGTCTTTAGGGAATCTTAGATAATCGGTGTGAAAAGGTGGGGGGATAGAATGGAACCTGAAAGAACTCCATAGTCATTGCTAAGGACCGTAGATTTCTGCTTGCTGGATTGTACAAATCGAGTGCGGGAAACAAAGTACTCGCCAAAACAAGAGACAACTCAGCTTGGAGAGCCACACCTGAATGTTTTGGTAAGGAGAAGAGGACTCGGTAGGGTATTGAAGGTGTAGGAGTAGTCAATAAAAGCACATGCGTACTCGCGGCAACCATCATCTAATTCTGTTTGAGCAGAGTGGACCACAAGAGCAACAGTATCTAAATTACAACGTTTGGCTTTCTATGCAAATTGTAGAGGATCGGAAAAGCCGAAAGAGAATGGCTTTATAATATGCAGGGCAATTCTTTCAGCGAGCTTTAGTAGTGCGGAAGAGCAGGCAATTAAAATACAGGTTTAAGACCAAAATTAGCGGTTTTTAGGGATGGGAGTGATTCTCACTGTACGCCAGGCGTCCGGAATGTTGGATACCATGAAGGACATGATAATAAGGTGCGTTAAAATAGGGGCTATCTGAGAACAACAAGAATACTATGAAACAAATTTGTGGATATGGCATATTGATTACAAATTTGCCATCTGCATTTAGTACAGGATTGAAGAATTTTCATAGAAGCTGACTTTGATTTTCCTAGACAAACAACCTACAATGGACTATCAAAATCCATGCCTTAACATAACCTGTTCATTCTAATTTACCATTTCTGCTATTTTGATTTCCAAAAAGATGGCCGTGTAGAAACACTCTATCGTCGTTTATAAACGTATCGCTGCGAGCCAGACGAATGAAAGGCTGAGGTTCATTTTCCTTGGCATACAACTATGGAATGCACCGGCAGTTTTGTCAATAAATGCGGCCAAAAAGCTGATAAAAGAAATGAGAATCAGGGCAGAAGTGCGGCTGGGCTATAAGTTGTGCTTCCGGATGAGTTAACTTGGGACTGAAGTGACACACAGACCGGAAACGACTTTTTGTCATAGCTTCATACACTAAAAATACTATCGATCGAAAATATGAAGAATGCTAATGTATAAAATTGATCTGTGGTCAAGGAAAACATTTTAGACTGGACGATGAATATGTCTACATATGTTCGCACGAACGTGAGTTGCCTTTGAGACAGAAGGATGTACTACCGGTTGTGCCAACTCATGTGCCTTCGGATGGGCACAAAATAGTGATTTAAATGTATTTCAGAATTTCGGTTAACATTTCGTGAGATTGGGCGCAGACCGAACATACGTAAATATGTACATTCACTCAGAAATGGGCGTACACCAATCCACTGGCTTCCCGTCGTATGGATGATAGGGGTCATAAACAGGAGACCACTTAGTAGGCCGAAGTCGGCCAAGCTACGGTACGAAGTTTTTTTGCTTCGGAAAGCCAATGGATTGGTGTGCGCCCATTCTTGAGTGCTCACCACCTGCTTTTCTCCGTCACTGCAGATCGGGTAGTTATTTACTGAGGAAGAGTTCTGTACCAATCTTCCCCCAAGACTCTGTCGCACCCCATTTGATGCATATACGTAAGTGGAAGAAGAGGGCAAAGCGATCTCTGGGGAAGAAGATTTAACTGTCTGACTTTTCGAACTCGTACTCGAGAGCATCATCGGAGGTAGAAAAAGTGAGAAAACATGATTCAAATATTTCTTTCGCACTCACACCTGATTGGTCGAGCGAGATCGGTAAGCGCCCCTTGCTGCCATTGTATGTTCTCGACCGTAACTGGCAGGACAGTGAGCCCGTGGCTCGGTGATTAGCAGCGTTGGATTTCGAACCAATAGGTCGCAGGTGTTTCACGTCTCGGAATTAGGGGCGGCCGGCCGACGACGGCTAATAAACTAGAAATAACCATTCCAGTTTCCCTTGTCCTTGTTGGTGATGTTTTTGCCTACATATGCAAATACATGCATATATACATTGTTGTGTTCGTCATCTCCCAAAGAAGACGAAGAAGGGACGTGAACAAGCACCAACCTTAACTAGTTCGGTGTTCTTACTTCCGAAATATATGTATATATATGAAGATTCTAGGTCCAGACATCTCATCGTGTTTATCATTTACCAAAGACGACGAGGAGGAGACAATTTCATGGACCGAAGTCAATTCAGATCGACTTTTTGGAAATTGGCTTGTTTCCCTTATCAGCTTACTGTGATGATCGTTCCTACTGGTCATGATTTATTTAGTCTTGGCGCCTGCCAAATACTATAAACGTATCCCAAACATGAAATGCGACCTGCCCTTTTGCTTCTGGCTAGGTTTGACCTACCCGAGATCGATTGCTGGGAGACTGGCGTGGCCTGTGAGCTCCTTGCGATCACCGTGTTTGTAGCTAATTCAGCCAGCGGACTAATCACTCGCTGCTGCTGGTTTAATTGATTCTGCCCCCGTAGACAAGTCTATAAGGCGGTGTTCGGCGTTGGTAACGTGGATCCCGGCGGGCGCCTCCTCTCTCCTCCGCGAGCATCAACTGTTGGCCTCGCGTGACCTGACTCAACTGTTCTACTAATTTTGCCCGGACAGACTCTAGCCGTGTGCGCAGTGCCTGGTAGCCGGGATGGAGACCAATGTCTCTTTTAAGCGAGCGACTAAAAGACTAATCTTCGAGCATCAGTCTGGCCATTTAAAATTGCTTTTACAGATCACTCTCGCCTTCTAGAAGGCGAAAGTATAATTTTGCTGTTGTACTTGATCCAAAACAGGGCTCATAATCGAGCTTCTGGAAATGCCTTAAGATTATTCATATAAAATGAACAGATAAAGGAGTGAATAAGGGGATGCCGATGGGCTCGGCACTGACTGGACAAGTTTGAGAAGCAGTTGTTTAGAAGTTCGAGTAGGTGGTTCTCAGCTCGTACCCCTCGAACTCCTGGGCTGGATACGTCTACGACCCGTTTTTCGTGATCATAAAGGGGATATCAATTTTTCCGTCTCCTGTGCATAATTCATCTCGCTCTGTTAGAATTTTACAATAGAGATATTTGTTTCGGTGAGGGTATGGTATGTGAATGCAATGGTAAAAGTATAGTCATTTGCAACTCTGACGGTAACCGCGGTCATGTCTGTAGAAGGTAGGGGAGGCCGATGGGCTCGCCATTGACTGGACAAGGTTCAAGACCCTGAGGCTAACCCAAAACTTAATCCCAACCCCTTTCTATAATCAGAACACTTCAAACTGAACCCTGATCCTAATCCTAATCCTAAAACTCCAGCCCTGAACCGAAACCCCAGTCCAAATCTCAACCCCAAGATACAAAACACAGACCAAGCCTGACAACACTAGTCCTAAGCATAGTCCAAGTCCTAATCTAACCCTGACTTTGAGCCTGATTTGGGCCCCTTCGACGTCATTTACACTAGCGAAGAGAAGAATTCGTGCATTGTAAAACCCCTTCGCGACCGATTGCAGGGCAAACGGTTATGAACCACAGCTGCCTAACTAAGATAAGAAGTTCGACTTTTGAACAACCATCTAAGGGGGGCTACATATTCCATCCTCATTCGAATGACAATTATATCCACTCATCTACCATGTTAAATTTAAAGACACTATAGGAAACACATCGGAGGTAGTTTTGAACATTGTCTTAAATCGATTCAAGTCAAAACTCTTCTTGTTTACAAAAGCCCAATGCTCATTACGCAAGCAGATAAAAGGAGAATCATTATGCACATGAGACTCATCTATATATTATCGCGCTGCTGTTGTCATGGTTTATTAAGTGGGCAAAATACTGTAAGTTCTAAGTAATTGACTATCGAGCCGTAAGCTGATACAGAGCGCGGCGTAAGTGATGCCGAAACGGGACTCAGCAAGTCGTTTGCACGCGTCCGTACCGTAGTTATTTCTCAATCAAGAACAGAATGCTACTTTTTGCTTAAATGCATTGGATTAATCTGAACCGCGAATCTCCTTCTCTATGGCCCTCCGTGATGTGACCAGAAACCCCGAAACCCTATGACAGACGCCGATCATAAGCACGGTCTTTATATAGAATTCTCGAGCGCACATTTGGACTAAGCCCAATGTACTGTGAAAGTATTGCTGTGGCTGCCCGAAGATAGTTTTTGCAACGCGGTGACAGAGTGTTGAGGGAAAAATCGATACGTATGTAAGATAATATTTAATTACGGGACTGCAAAATAATACTGTAGATGTTCACGAATAATGTCGGCAGTTTGAACTGGAGCCCAGGGAATCAAACGTCGGCGGGATAACATAGCGGACTTGTCGAATTGGGATATGCATTACCGCCGAGTACTTAAGATGATATTCCCTATAGCGCAAAGTATGAGGGTCAGTATGGGTTAAAGTTTGTTTTTGCCCACAAGTTATTTAGAAGGTGTTTCTGTAGACTTCTTGAAGGCCGGTGGTTTTTAGCTTCAAGCTCAGGAACATCAGTAGATGGGGGGGTTCTTACTATTAAATCGCTTTCACAATCTCAGACAGGAATGACTGCCAAATGATTGAGGAAAAAGGCTTTGACAGAAGAGTGCCAAGGAGGGACATTCTTTCACATTCGTTGCGGGTGTCCTCACTTCGGGGACAGAGCTAACTGAATGTCGATCGCTCGAAATTTGCCAATTAGGTCACATCAGTTTTCCAAGTTCGTGGGATGCCTGGATTTCGAACCTTAAATTTACTTTTGCTGCAAATCGAACATGAAATTCTAACTCTACTATTAATTGAACTTACCATTAATTATATTTTAAGCACACCGATGACGCTAAGCTCATTCTAATTAGAAAATAACGGACTAAAACCGATCACACATATTGATAAAACTCGGGATTTACTTTCACTCCTGGACAGGGACATATTCTAAGAACATAGAATGACTTTAGTCGGACGAGATCCTGCCCAGAATAGTCTTACGGAAACTGAAAAGTAAACGAAGGTTAAGACGTGGCCCAAGAGATCGACATTATCTACTTGGACTTCAGCAAGATGTCGAAAAGCGTCAAAACGTCTCTCTGGACTAAATAATGGACAAAACTTTCTGCGTTCACAGACCACTATGCTTGCTGACGACAGCAAGTGGTCCTGTTGTAGGATACCGATGTGTGCTGCTCTCAAAATTCGGTCTCCCAAAGCCTCCGTTTGCTGGCATCTGTTCTCCCTACCCTATGCGAATTATCTGAATAATCATGTCGGCTCGGACATGACATCTTCGTTAAGCTTACGTTCCAGAGGGCTGCCATAAATACAGCAATGCCTCATGATCTTGACAACGAGATATACAAAGCATATTCATCCTGCACGCACGAAAAGCCTCCAACAGTGCTACTTTATATTGTGCCTCTGCGTGGCAGAGGTGATTGAGGACTTTTAAGAGATTTTAAATGAAAGAAAATTTTGCAACGGTCGGCGGGCAACATAAATGCATTTCCTTTAAGGCAAATAAAATAAACAAGCCATCTCGACGATCAAAGTCGGCTACGGGATCAAAGGCTTCACCGACGATTGTATAGCTTGATTTCATCTATCTGTACATCACTGCAATCAGAAACATTTTCAGACCAATTGCTTGACTTTAGAGGGCTACACAAGACAGGGGTTTAAGGACTCTAGGTGGATTTGGGAGAAACAGCACATCATGATTTAAGGACAGCAATTTTTTAAATGATGACGGACGTGGTCTGACTTAAATTTGCTAAGTTTCAACGCGACAGGAGTGACGGGGTCAAGTCACTGAAGGTTAAAAAGGTGTGTCAGACAGGCACGTTCAAAGGAAAACAGTCGGTGAGCATCTTGAAAAAGGCCGGCCTAATATCACAGCGCGTCTGAAGAGGCGAAATATTTAGTGAGTGCCGACAGCATAGAAACCCCTGCCTGTTGAATTTGTAAAATTATAAGTATAAGAAAAAAATAAATCCTTTGGGAAATGTAACAAACTTTATTCCGCTAAATTTCGGCACCGGTTTCCCTGGTCGTTGTCAGACGTGTGGCAAATATGAAAAAAGTCAGTTTCTAGAAGGGCTAAAACGTTCAAAGAAAAACGGACAGTGAGCACCTTTCAGCAGCCTCTCGATGGTAGCGGAAGAAACGAGGAGATGAAGTACTTGTATGCCCTATGTGACCCGAACGCCTATCCGAAATCGTTCATTAGCAAGTGTCTCAAGAAGTCTCGCTCTGGGCAGCCAAGCGAGGAAAAGCCCAAGTTATGCCTCGTAATCTCCAATGTGAAGAACGTTTCCGAGGAAACGCCAAAAATACTAAAATCTCTCGGGATCAGCGAGGCTCATAAAGCCAAATCCTCAATAGGACAGTAAATCATGAGGCCGAAAGACGTGCTACCAGTGGTCTACAGCATACCATGACAGAATTGCGGTGCAAGGTATGTTGGTGAAATCGGTAAACGCTTTGGCACAAGATTGCAGGAACACTAACTTGCAATCAATCGCAAGGACAAGCTGTCTGTTGTCTATGGCGACATATAACAAATGAGCCCCGTTTCACCTCTGAGAATGCAAGACTGACCAGCCGCTTCAGTGGCGCTACGCACGAGACTCGGATCGTCTCGAGTAGGGCCAATATGACATGCGAGCACGCGAGACCGAGATCCGACGCTCATGAAAAAGAGAGGAGAGGACGGTCGAAGGTCAAGTGACCGACGCCATTCACTGGCGTCAACGAAGCGGAAAGCAATTCGCGCGAACAATGACAACTGGCTACTCCGCCGACTGACTTGGGGAGGCTCACAGGTACGCTGACTTGTCTACAACTATGCTGGGAAGCAAAGACCATGTTAGCTCGTCAGCAGCGACTGGGCGGGTTAGAGTTCTTGCGTCCAACACGGTTATGGTACGAGTCAGACGGCGAGGCCTACTAACTCAACACCAGCAGGAACAGCAACCACAACACTCAAATAATGAAAAGGAGGAAGGTTCCTAAACGTCAGTGCACATACACTTTGTTGTATGACTTCGTCGTCTTCGGTGGCGACGTTGGACGCAATATGATAGCTGGATCTAAAAACTTTACGCATATACTTCACTCCACAGCCTTTCTTAGAGAAATCATCATCGAGGGTCAGCTTCAGTGAAAAGGCTGTCTCCTGCTTCGCAAATGGAAATCGAAACACATTAGAGGGTGAAATACTCAACACAAACAATATCGTTAAACTTCTTCCTAATGTTTCTTCGGCTGGTTTTGTGGAAAAGAACTTGCTACGATGTTGTCTGTTTAGTTTCTGATATAAGCGATATTTTCGTAACTAAATGTTTCTGAGTTTAGGTCGTTGATTTGTATCGACGCCAAGAACTTTACTTCGGACTTTGGAAGCCGCTAAACACACTGTTCACCGGTTGCACGTATGTTAACATAATAGGGATTAGTGTGGTTGGGTCATCAACCGGTGTGGTTACAAACTGTAACATATGTATGAACGCCGATTATATCGCCTAAATGACTTCCAGCTGCTTGTACGACGTGCAGATTCGGTTGTAATGGTCACTACTGCTTGTGGCAGGAATGACTGGGGACCAGGAGTCAGGCTCAGCCGCTGCTTCCTAATGTAGCCGTTGCGGCGCTGTCGCTCGGATGGAATTCGTGCCAGCATTCATTTTTTAAAAACCGATCGCATTTTGCACGGGTCAGATCGTGTGTGGCGCGCGTAGAGGGTCTGCTTACATTTTTCGTCCGTCTCCAGCCGTCGTAGTCCCGTTTCGCCTTAAACTGTTTCGCACTATGGTTGAATTACTATTCTATGCACGCAGACTGCTCCCAAACTTTCAAGATTTAATTTCAGAGAATAACAGTGAACGGATAACTGATGCGCTATTATTGAGCTTTCAAAAAGATCTTGAAAACTTTGATTTCTACTATGATCTTGCTGGATGTCCCGTCCTCCATCCAACACCGCATGTCGGGCACTGCTCTCGACGAATTATTCCGGGAACACCTAAAGTACAAATGCTATTCCGATTAAGGCCGTTCTTGTGAATGCGGGGAATCTGATAAGGGGAAGATAAAGTCTCGTATGTCACCCGTAGCATGTAGGGAATGGCTGAAGTTATAAGTTACCATAGAGTACGTACACCCGATATAAATAACCTGAATTTGATTGTCACCCATTCCAGCTTTTCACTGGATTAATGTCAGACTGATTCTGAAAAACCACCAGGAAGGTCGTGATCATGAATTCGGGCATATGTGACCTTGCGAAGACTGTGTCGTGGATCGTCGTTAAACTCCTACCTCAACGTGTCCTGCTGTAGACTTACGTATGGCGCTCATTATAACGTAGAAACATACTGAACATGTCCTAATATGCACACACGTCTGATATGAGTGATGAATAGGTGTATTGCTGGCTTTGTTCTTCGAAACCTCGTAGACTAGGCGTATACTGCGAATATCCATTACTGACAACAGCTTAGAGATAAAGCATTGCACAACCATACACATTAGTTGGGCATGTCGAGTTCTTCCAAATCGAATAAACCTGTTTTGCAGTTGAATATTTATGAAACGCTTTTGGAAAAACCATACGCATAATGTTGAAACTCAACCAGATCTTTTCACCTTAAACAGGTATCTGTCTCATCAGCCGTATGCTGTCATGTCACCTGCGGGGCAGTTGCTGCTATCAACCGAAGAAACGGCGGTCTAAACAATCGCATTTGAAACATTGCACTACCGCAGAGAAGGTTGGTCGGATTTTATTTCATAGCCCGCAGTAGACAAGCCCCAGCTGCCTGTCATACGTGACGAGCGGCAATAGGTTGTTTAGCCCTAAGCCCTAAACCCAACCCCTAACCCTAACCCCTAACCTCAACCCCTAGTCCCTAATCCCTAATCCTAACCCTTTCCCTCTAACCCATAAGCCTAGCCCCTAACCCTTAAGCCTAACCAATAACCCCTAACAGGTCGCGGTACAAAATAAAATCTTGCCAGAAGGTTAGTCGGCGGAAGCGAGTTGTGAATTTCCGACTGTAGAATGCATTTCATCCTGTGCTTAACTGCGTTGACTGCCGAATACGCCGGCAGCTACCATCCATATTCCCATCCCCAAGCACCCGTGAATTAGCAAACACTGTACAGCTTGCAGAGAACCAGAAACCCGTCCTCGGTGGCTCCTGTAGAATCGCACGTGTAATTTCCGAAGAAAATTAAATGAACTGCATTGTTGCAAAATGCGATTGAGTACTCTTTACTATTTTCGGCAGGTGTAAGGAACCGAATTCCTGTGCTCACACTTGTTGTTCTACAATTGTTTTACGCAATTATGTTCAAGAAAGGCAGAGTTAGGGGCAAGATTTGGGTTAGCACACGAGAACGGTATCAGCGCAGGGATAACTATTTTACAGTGTAGATGCGCCATCACTCGATAGCAGACTGTCTCATCGCAATTTACCGTAACAACTGTAACTACAACAACCGCTGGGTTTAGGTCTTCTTCATTTATGGCGGCTGCTCCGAAAACATTTATTGTCAAGCCTGTTCTGCCTTACGGGGTATTTGTGTCATTGCACTCGCTTATCTGCAATAATGCCAATCTAATGTGGATTACTTTTCGAAATCATTAGCGACGAGCCCGCTCTCCGTTACCGTTATCTTGTCTTTTCCTCTGTTCCCTTGGCATCACTGTACACCGCTGTATATATATATATATTATTCGACTTGCGATAAATTTTGAATATTCCGATGCCTCCAGTGGTTAGCAAAAATTTCCGACCTAAATCCGACGCAGTATTTTGAGCATACCGAAACCGCTAGAGAACGGGGGGGGTCCCACTGAAGAGCCGAACCCCTCGCAGCTGTGTCACGCAGCGGCAGAATATCGGCGAAACACGTGTCTGGGCTTTGAGCAAGTATCTATGTCGGGAGTACGGTATAATACCTTTATCATGTGGAATTCATACTACTCGTAGTACTACTTATTTGTAGAATGGGCATTACGTGGTTATTCCACAGCAGTTGATTGTCCTCGACTCAAATGTTCATTGAAATTTCGGTTCTGACCCTAAAAAGTCATGTCCCGGAGATTTAACTCCAAGTCCTGCACTGATTAATTTCTGAAATTATTCACCTGAATATATATATATATTCGAATAAAAATGAGTCTTTTGAAAAACGTACAAACTTCATTTCGTAAATTTCCAAGACTGGTTTTCCAACTCGTTGTCAAACGTGCGGCAAGTGTGGAAATACAGTTAAAATTTAAACATGCCCAAAAAACCAATATATATATATATGTTGTAGATCTTGCGTCTTCTGAAAATACGGCGGTGTCTCACGTGTGGCAATAGTAGGGCCACCGCATTCGCAATGACCCATTTGGTCCACTGAATGCCCTACTCAAGTTGAGCGCTCGATGCGTTGTTAGCTCTAGACCCGGCATTTCAAATTCATCAGACCACCGGCGGACAATAAAGTGCTTGACGGACGCTCGAGATGTGGACGACGGAGAAATGCACGCATGCAATGATCAGATGATATACGATGGCTGAAAAAATAGGTAGTAATGGTTGATTAACAGTTAATAACAAGTAGCGGCCGTCCAACTATATCATACGGTGTCAGATCAGAGGAGGCCATTGCAGTGTATGCGTTGACATTATCCTTTGTTTTAAAACATGAAAATAGCTCTACCTTACCGAAAGTAGGTCTTTGACTAAGTGTCGTTTAGTTGTGTATATTTTGCCTAAAAGACTGATATGAGGGTAAAATCTTGAACGAGCCGTTTCGATAGCGATACAGGACGGTGTATCGGCGTTCTCTTCGATGAAGTAAAGTTAGTTGAATCACTGGCTCTCTGTTTATATATAAAATAATTAGCGGGTTAATATGTAGACTGAATAAGTATCTCCAATATGCAAGACAATACCGACAGTTTGCGTTTCAAACTGCCAGTCTGGAATTCCTCGGCGAAAATCCGGCTTTTGTGGACTGCAATATTGGGGGGAAGGGGGTTCCATCAGCTGGAACCATCGTGACTTCATCTACCCAGGATGCTCCCCAATCTGCAAGTTTGGATTTTGAAGGAGCACAATGCACCAGCACATCGATTGAGCATTATTCGACTTGCGAGAACTTTTGAATAATCCGATGCCTCCAGTGGTTAGCAAAAATTCCTGACCTAAATCCGACGCAGTATTTTTAGTATGCCTTTAATCCTCGATTCCCGGAGCACCGAAAATGCATTAAGAGTCATATAGCGGATCTGGTGCAGCTGCAGGCAAAGCGACTATGTTGGAGAAACGGGGAGACTGCTACCGACGCGAATCGTCGAGCACGCGGCAGGAGTGCGGAGAAATAACGCCAACTCTCAAGTCGCGGCCCATTCGACGCGACTCGGTCGCAAATTCAAGTGCGATTATGCCTAAATTCTCGCGAGAGGTGATAATCGTGTGAGCCGCGAGTTGCTCGGATCATGTTCCATTGGACTCCAGTCTACCAACAAGTGCGATGGCATCCCTACCCCATATTCGGTGCTGACACATAATCTGGCCAATGTTCTTAACCACTCGGGAACGCGCAGGTCGGTAAACCAGATGGCCGAGCAATCATCACGTCAGCATCCAATACGGGCGATGAAATTTCGGCCATAACCAGCTCGCATGCTGACCATCAAGCAGTTTGTGCACCAACGGGAATCAATCCTCGATAAAGAGGATAGCTGTTAATTAACATAGGTATGATCAGAAGATGAAGCGATCGCTGGAATAAGGGCTTTATTCGCCTGACGTTTCGGACTCTCACTTGAATCCATTATCAGAGACAGTGGCAGAAAAGGGTGACTCGTGCAAAGGAAGCTGCAGCATTTGTAGGATGCAGTCGCTATGCTACTGCATACCTATAGAAATTAACCAAGCTCCCCTTCATGAAGCATCGTTGCCCGCTGGTGCGCTAATTGCTTGATGGCTGGCATGATTGTTAATCGCCGAAATGTCATCACCCGTGTTAGATGCTGGCGTGATGATTGCTCGGTCATCTGGCTCACCGGCTTGCGCGCTCCCCGAGTGATCAATTATCTTGGCCTGCCTATGCCTCAGCACGGAATATGGAGTGGGAATGTCGTTGCACTTGTTGATAGACTTAGGTCCCATGAACCATGACTTAAGCAACTCGCGGCTCACGCGATTATCCCCTCTCGCGATAATTTCGGCCTCATCGAACTTGAATGTGTGGCCGGGTCTCGTCGAATGTGCCGCGACTTGAGAGTTGGCGTCATTTCTCCGTACCGCTGCCGCGTGTTCGGCAATTCGCGTTCGGAGCAGTCTTCCAGTTTCTCCGACGTAGTTGCTTTGTCCGCAACTGCACCAGATCCGGTAAACGACTCCAGATGTTTCTTGCCGTGGCAGTGGATCTTTTGGTCTCATCACCTGACGCCTCTTGGTGGCCTCCGGTCTGTGTGTCACTCCAACCCCAAGTGGTGCAAGAAGGCGGCTAACGGCCTCGGAGACGTTCTTGAAGTACGGGATCGCTCCCTAGAATTTGGGGTCGGCGCGGTTCTGTCTCTCGTCTCGTTTGCGCTGCATTACTGTCCGAGCAATCAGACTGAACTATGGCGATCTCATCGGCAAATATTTTACTTGCTCTTAAACGGTAGCGTCCAGAGGAATGGTCATTTCCAAACAGTGTTTTAGGAAATTACTAAGGAGCCCTGTCTTGAGCTTCTTGTGCGTCTCGCTACAGTGTTCCTTCAGGAACGTTTGTGAAGTTGCAGACTGCATCGATTCCTTCTTAATGTTGTGTTTATGACACTCCCACTCATTTGGGACCCCAGTCGTCCTCCTTACTTGCTGTGTGAAATCCTGGTCATTTGTGTTTAGAACAGGAGTGTGGTGGCACGTTTAGATGCGGGTTTACGCCGCGCAAGTCAAATGAGCAATTTCGCACCTCCAGTCTTCTTTCCTCTGCCATCTTACCGTACACAGGTGGTATGAGGGTTGGAAGAGAGAGTTAGGTTGATACGGCGCAAGCCTACGATCACACGCAAGTCGCCGTCTTTACGTCGGCATCGACAGGTGAACTATCGCACGGTTTCAGATACGAGGTGTTGGGGGATTAAAGTATAAATAGACGTTGCATTGAAGGGCGCCATCAGTTTGTCTTTTGTAATTTACTTCTTTAGACAGTTCTTTAATAAGGCATTTAACCGACAGCTGTTCACGTATTTCACCTTTATCGGGGTAATGCGAAGAAATAGTTGGAACTTCTGGCCTGTGTCTTCACTCCCATAAAATAAGACTGATAATTTGGCTGCAAACGAAAAATTGACTTGTCAATTTTTATCGAAAACATTTTAGATGTAGTTGCCCACCTTTAGGCCCCGTTCTGCGATTATGAGTGAACTACACAGTGGGCATATAAATGCTAGCATATGGTCCAAATTGATACTGCTCAGTCTCTTCTGTTTGCAAACTACAAACTTACAGTAATCAGACCGCATAAATAATACCTTACTATTTCATCAAAAGTTAAAATCGTCATTTGGTAACCAACCCTTTTGTAACTGAAAGGTTTAAAGACGTTATTACGGTTTTCCAGGGTATACACTCACACGGATAAACTAATGGGATATTATGCAATCGATGAAGCCTCTGGTTTTAAAAATAACCTGTTTGTACATATTCCCCTTCACCTCAGTGACGAGGGCTAAAAAATAAAATCCGTCAGAGCTAAAACTGCTGCCTCTTCCTTCTGCACACTCGTAAGCCTACCATACGCTTGCCGCTTTCACGTACCTGGTTGTGCAGCCACTGTGGCGTCAAACTATTTCGTTTCATGATTTCACTCTCCCCGAGTTAAGTCGCAAATTTGAACTTCCATGTGTAAAACTCGCGTTCCCCACTAGAAACCTAACCGTTTTCAAACAAAACAAAGAGAGCCTGTCGTACACGCATAAATGCAGTTGTTCAAACAATTTCCAACGTTGCTTTTACCTCGTAGCTCTGCCAAAGTCTATCGCACGAGCGAAAAACCGTCAAAGACGAATACTTTCTTTGTGCTCATTTATGACTTAGTAGTCAATTAATAGGGACTTTTGGAGTTTTTTAATAATACATGTATAATCGTTCAACTGCAAAAAATCGGTGACTTCGGTGGGATTTGAAACAGAGACAACAAGGTGAGGGCTTGCGTGTAGCCGACATTCGAACCACCTGAGCTATGATGCCCACCGGCCCACCCGCCCAGCCTACTGCAAAGCATGGAATAAACCAAATCGGATATGGTAGGCTGACTGCCCAAGCAGGATTTCCCAAGTAACCAATCCAGGATGCACTAGATGACTACCAGACTCACGGTATTACCAGGTTGTTTGACAGATTTCATATACTTTATTTTGACCTAACTGTGACGAACTTAGCTAGGTAACTTGACCCAAATGTGATTAAACCCACGGCTGTCGGTGGAGCCTCGTAGTTCGCGCGGCTAAAACGGGGGCCGTACTCAAGCCCACCCCTTGCTGTCGTCCGCTCGAAGCCCTCTGAGATCGTCGAGGTTTACCCATTTGGATCAAAAGAGACATCTTAGTCGTCAACCACCAGTCATTCCCAAACTCAGGCTATGACGTGAGTGGTCATTCTATCGTTCAAGTGTACGTAAGAAAATGTGCGAACCTGCATATAGGGGAAAAATGATCAGTTTTCGTCATGGTAAGAGAAACACTTGTAGTTATTAACCGGGGACAGTCACGGTACGGAACAATCCGGGCCGTCAACTATCTCCGCGGCCGACGAGTGCGGGGGCGATTCGGGTCACGGTGACATGCGGATCGGATGCAGCCACACAGGTGCCATTGGCGGGTCACACATCAAACAAAGTGCGCCATATAAGGAGACCGGACGGCATGACTTCCCAGTCTCTGAAACAACTACTCTATGCGTCAGCACTCCAATGCTCGTCTCCCAGTGAACGCCTCCTTTCCGTTTGATTTGTAGTTCAGTTCACGCCTAGCTGTAAGCCATACATTCTACGGGTAATGGTGTTAGTTGAATTTGATGTACTAAGGAATTGTTTTGGAATAATGGTTTTAGCTATATTTGAACACGAGAACGGGCAGTTATGAGCATTTTAAAGGAGTCTCAAGCATTTTCGGATTTCAGCTCTTCGGGGTTATCCGTGGTTCTGAGTCCCCGCGAATGCCGGGGGCTCACTGTAGGGTGTACGATTTTCAGTTTGTGCAAAGTGGTTTATCCCGCACCTAAGGTAGTCTACGGAACCAAATATAAAGTCAAGAAACAAGACAACACACAATCTGATTACTTTACTACAGTGACAGTGCTAGCATGCGAGAGGAATAGTCCTCTCAAGGTTCGCAATCGTTGTCCAAACCGTTCTCTTTATGTAACTCTTGGATATATAATCGAGGGGCAAGGAGATACCCATAGACATCAGCTCAAGGGGACGCTTAAAGGACAGCGCAGTGATGCCGCATGTAGGTTGCGCCTGGTCGGTATTCATTCGTCCGGAAATATTCGCAACCAGGTTGGCAGCATGTTTTATCTTTGTCGGGCGGTCCAAGGATTTCGGGTTCGCCACCTGTAGTTGACAAAAACAGAAGTATATGGTGGTCTCATCCTGGTGTTTGCAAATAAATCCGCTTTTCACAGACTATCTGTGTAAAATAAAAGATTAACTTACATGACATATTTCGAAATTGAGTGGTAGTCGGAGATCAGTACAAGCGTAGTGTTTTACGTCACGTATATACAGCATTTCACAGGTTCTTCTGGAGGAAATACCACCAAGAAACACAACCACAGAAAATGTTCTTGTGTGTTTAACCGTTGAACGTAGTGACTGATTCAGGGCAGAAATACTCTGTGCAAGAAAGTTGGCTACAGGTTCTTCCTCTTCTTGCACCTGTTTGTCAGTTGGTGAGACATAGTATGGTGTCTTGGGCTTGGTGTCTGAAGTGCAAAATATGTTAGGGTGAAGAATTTGCATTTCCTGCGGTTCTTTATTTGCTGGTTCACAGAAGCTGTTCAAAGCATTGTTCGCCGGTTTTTCTATGTTTGGCACGATGTAGACTAGCGTAGTACGGTCGTGCACCGATATGAACAGAGTAGCGAAACTGCTCGCCCCCTTATCCTCGAGGGAATTTTGTATAAAGACTAATAATAATGTATAATAGGCATCGATACGGAATGAGCTGGTCTCTTCTGGCTTGTCCGGTCAGCCAATCATACCCTATTATTGTCGTTAATTATCTGCAGACGGGGTATCAGTCGTGGGTTCTCATGGGTGGCATAACCGGCACGCAGTGTGATTAGAGTTGTAACTGACCACCTGACGCTATAAGGATCCCCCGACCTCAACTGACAGACGTTGCGCTCCTGGCTGGCTGCCAGGGCGTTGGGTCAACGCTCAAAGACGAAAGAATTCGGATCCCAACGCAAGGTCATCCAAACCGCGTGTTGGGACATGACCGGTTGACGACGGCTGCTACGCCAAAAGTCTACACCATAGTCTTCCTTGTCGTAGTCCTTATTCATCCTCTGTAAGGGCTGTTTCTTACTTTCTAAAATACAGACCTCTAGCACTCAACTCATCCAGATTTCCTGCATATGTGCTAACTGCTCAATACACCTGCGTGGCGCGGACCGGGTTTTAATTCTAAATGAAAATTATAGTACACTGAGTAGTGCGTCGGCGTAGCATGATTCTAATCGGCAAAATATTTTGTGCCCAGAAAAATAGCAGAGATTCGGGAGAAATAAACCTGAAAAAATATAAAGAATATTGTGATCACCAGGGAAGATTATAAAGGGGAAATGGAAAAAGTGCGAGGAGGAGGAGGAGCGAAACAACTTGCATTTTCTCTCAGATCCAATCGTCGGAGTGTTTGAATTGCAGGCGAACGCAGTTTGTATGATGAATAGTATTATATACTTTGCAAGAATCATGGTTATTCTGTCTCAAGTCCTTTTCCCCAGAGTGTAATGGTCTTTGAAAGTAGGCCTTTTATTAATGCTTTTATGCGTCATCGGCCAATCAGTTAATAGCGCGTTTAAATCAACTGACTATCACTCGTAAAATTAAACAAAAGTGAGTCGCTCATTTCTCTGAACGATTTACAGTTAGAGAAGAAACGCCAGCACCCTTGATACTTCTGACAGTAGAAGCCAAAAGAAACAAAAAATGATTTGCACAAAATTGCCATGTGGCTATAGGGATGTGGTGGGCAGGCAAACTTATTTCAGACCGATAAAATAGTTAAACGGGGTCACAGACTTGCAAGATTTCAAATTAAAATCAGTATTCGCATCGACCGTCGCAAACAACTATCTCCATCGACTGCCCCAGGGAGTGTGTGCAACACCGAAGACTTTCGTCTTGGCGACTGGTGCATTAGTGCAAAAATATGATTTAGGTAGTAGTAATTGTAGACTTGCTCTGCGTCTGTCGCACTCGCCCTTACCTCAATAACCCCAACTTGGCGTCTAGGTAAAGCCAAGGGGACCGGAGGAGGGTGTGGACGAAGTTGGCCAGCGCGTGTCATTACACTGCCCCCTATTCGGCACTTGTTATGGGTGCGTAACCCAATAAAGCGTACGGGCCAACGAGCGGCCCTTGTAGTGGGCACACATACATCTGTATACATATTCATATGTATGCTCATACGTATATCAGAAGACAGGCAGGCCAAGCAGTATAATTTGAACTCAACCACATTCATTGAAAGAAGTAGGAAACGTTATTACGCAAATTTTTGACCCCAGTTCTCCATGTCGTTTTCAGAACATGAATAAATGTGCCACACCTGATCGGTGTTTGCATCAGTAAGTGGCCGCTGCGTGGGTCACTGTGCACTAAATACTTTTTGCCTCCCATTTTCCTAGAGATTGATGCATGACTTAGTTGAGTGCATGGCTTCGAGAAGCTCCTGCCGTTCGGCAGGACAGACGCCCACGATGTGGATTTTGCCCTTGGCACTGCATGAGCACTTTCAGACGACTTGCTTCTTGCCAAACTGACTATACAGTAGGTGGGCTAACTCATGAAATGTTAACCGAAATTCTGAAATGTGTTTTCGTTTTAAGCAGATTAATCAAGTAGATTTGTAAAACACAGCATCGTTCAGCGTCATTCTATAATAACTGGATAACCTCAGGATGCCGACTATCAAAAACTTCTTTCCGGCTGCATGCAAAAACCACAAACTGCAGAAAATGACTACTTGAGTAGCCTGCATTTTTCTCAATGATTTTCGATGCCCTTAAAAAATTCAATTATATTTCATAGAAAACATGTACAAAGATATTTATTCTTCTGCTTATTCAGTAGGAAATTACGTCTTCTTTCAATTTTATACTCGAAGAAAAAACATAAATCGGTTTTAAAAAAGTTTCTGATTTTGAAATCTTTAAATACCGTGAAATGGCCGTTCATGAAACGCCATGTCTCTGCATTTACCGATTTGGCTTGTAAAATTGACAATAGGGCTCTATTCCACTGCTAAATTTTATGAACCCCATATGGTCTCCTCCTAATACGGTAGAGAAATGTATGGATTTCCCTATGCAGAAAATACGCGGCCTGTAGTTTGCAAACCCTGAATGCAAGTGCAACGACAGATCGGGTTCAACATTATTCTGGAATTGGAAAAGTTTTGAAAACGGAGTTACACCATTCGTTCGAGTATGTAGTTGAAAGAAGACGTACTTCGCCACCGAATAAGCAGAAGAATGAATATTTTTATGCATGTTTTCTATGAAATATAATTAAATTTTTACGGGCATCGAAAATGAATGAGAAAAATGCATGATATTTGAGTAGTCATTTTTTGCAGAGTGTAGTTTTTGCATACAGCCGGAAAGAAGTTTTTTGATAGCCGGCATCCTGAGGTAATCAAATTATTATAGAACGACGCTGACATTTCATAAGTTAGCCCACTTACTGTACATATATGGTCGGGAGTTTCTCGAAGTCATGCACTCAGAAGAGTGATGCATCCGCCGACATGTTGAGTTAGATGCCTTGTGCAAAGATTAGAAGGAAAGTGGGAAAAAGCGAGAAGCAGTCGTTACATAATGACGCAAAAGGCGGTCGCTTACTGGCGCGTACACCGTACAGATATCGATATTTAAGCAGGCTTGCGATGCTAAAGTTTTGATTAAATTTACCTAAAGTCTGTCAACGCCATTGGGAACGAGCGTCGAAAATTTGGACATTAAAAATTCCTGCTTTTCTCAATGAACCTACTTGATCCCAAATATATACTCGTAGTACTACTTGTTTGTAGAATGAGCATTACGTGGTTATTCCACAGTATTTAATTGTCTTCGACTCGGATATTCATTGAAATTTCGGTCTGGTCCTAAAACGTCATCTTCCGGAGACTTTATTCCATGTCCTGCACTAAAAAATGTCTAAAAGTATTCGCTTGATTATTCTCTGGAAGTCATGTATCAGAAACCGCATAGGGGAAGCTGGGAAACCCAATAGGTAGCCGAACGCCTCGCAACTGTTTCACGCAGCGGCAGAATATTGGCGAAACACTTGTCTGGGCTTTTAGTTATTACCAATGTCGGGAGTAGGTATAAGACGTTTGTCATATATATATATATATATATGTATGTAATGGTGGAGGGAAGTTCACCGATTATTTCTACGGAACTCACTCGTCCCGTTGTGCCTTATGGGCTCTCTCTCGAGCTGAACCAGCAGCCGCAAATATATATATATATATATATTATGACAGAAGGGTGCTTATTCATTAAGTTACGGATGGTGATGGTTCCGTTGGTTCTTGGGGCTTACGCTAGAACTCTCTCAGGCAGTCGCACAGCGACTAGTAGTAGGCGTAGATGCGATGCTACCGACATAGACAAGGGAGACCGGAATGGCCATTTCCGGCTTATCAGTCGTCACCAGTCACTCATACCAATGCAAAGTGCGGATCACTGGACATACCAACCCGAGATCTTTATCATAAGATTTTACACTCAACTATTGAGCCAGGCCTGTTACACTGTCGGTAGATGGTAGATGGACGCTTATAGATCGCGCTACGGTACTCGCCCGTTTTGTTGTGCCTTCGAGCCATTCTAGACTCCCTTTCTATTCTACTTTTGTTATGCGCCGATGGGCGGCTGCTGGCGGGACTCGAGAGAGAGCCCCAAAACACGACATGAAGAGTGAGCTCTGTCGCGCGATCAGTGAGCGCCCTTTTACTACTACTACTACTACTACTACTACTACTACTACTACTACTACTACTACTACTACTACTACTACTACTACTACTATATACTCGATCGCAATCGACAGGACCAGGAGCCTGTGAAGCAGTATTTAGAGACGTTGGACTTCTAACCAACAGGCCTCGTGATCGAGCCCCACATATCCACACCTCGGGGTGGGGGGTGGCTGGCTGACGACGACGACGACTAATACACTGGTGAAGGTCATTCCATGTTCCCTTTCCTTTGTTGGCCATGGTATTCTGCCCATAAACATATCATTTGAAGGCAAATACGTTCTTTGGGAAAAGTAGAAAACCTTATTAAGTAAGTTTTCGACGTCGGTTCCCCGTGTCGTCGTCAGACTCGTGTTAATGGGCAAAAAACAACATTTCAAACGTGCTGAGATATCAATATTTATTTGGCGTTTCAGCCGGTAATCGGCCGCCGTGTGTGCCAGTCCGTATCGATTGGCTTTAGTCTCTCCCACTTTTCCCTGACATTTTTGCCCGTGATATCTAACTCGGTGTGCTTATTAATGCATGATTCATCAAAGTGCATGGCTTCGAGAAAATTTCGGCCTTTTTTAGATGGGCAAAGTCCGACGACGAGAGTTTTGTCCCATGCGAAGGTGTGCCAAGTATCAAGGGTGTGCATGGCCCTTTGGAACAGGTGGTCTTGCCTCCTCACTGCTAACTGGGGTTCGTGGATGTGTATAGAGCCAAATTTTCCTGTCTGGCCACAGTATACGGCATCAAAAACATCGCATGGGATCTTGTAGATAAATTCTTTTTATCGAGATAGCCAACCCTATGCTTAGGGCGTACAAGCTAAGTGCTTAAAGTAGTCGTCGGCTTGTGCGCCACTTTTATTTTGTGTTTTCTCAAGTGTCCTTCAACAAGTTCAAACATATTCCTGATGTAAGGAAGGATTCGCTAAGGATTTACTTGAGGCAGTTGATTGGAACTTTTTTGTTCCTTTGTTATACTCTCCTATTGTCTCACGCATCGACATAAGAAATCTCTAGAGTAACCGTTCATGGAGAATAATCCAAACACGTAATTTAGCTAGACTTGGTAGCGTTTTTTCACCAGAGCAATGTGTTTTGCTCTATGTAGCAGACTTTTGACGGTACGTCCCTTGTGAAAGATTGGGCCGTTACTTTCATAGTCTAGAATTATTTCCGCATATGTTTATTTGCATAATGTTTCTTTGTGTTATGTTACGCCAGTCCTACGCTGTACGATAACATCTAAAATGGTAGTTTATTGTCAACTTCTTTTTAGAACGTGAATTCAATTGCCGGAATGGTTGCGTTGGTGGTATTGTGGAGCATTTCCAGGGCAAGTGTACTCTACATATTGTAATCAAAAATTAGGGTTAACTAATAGAAGAGCTACCCATTCCAGCTTCTGTATTGTCACCTGGTAAGAAAGCCAGAGACGAAAGCCAATCGATACACATTGACGCACACGGCGGCTAAAGCACCAAATAAATATTTGTTTCTCAGCATGTTTGAAATATTGATTGTTTTTCGCATATTTACTCGAGTCAGAAAACGACACAGGGAATCAACGTCGAAAATTTACTTAATAAAGTTTTCTACCTTTCCCAAAGAACGTATTTCCCTTCAAATTATATTTCTTGGGATGCCTGCGTTCCAATTTATACGTATCATTGTATATTCCCGATCACAACCGACAAGACGAGCCCCTGGCTCAATGATTAGGGGCGTTGGACTTCTAGCTAACAGGTCGCTGGATCGAGCCCAAGGTGTTCAACACTTCGGGACTGGGTATGACTGGCTGACGACGGCTAATAAGACAGAAAGGGCCATTCCAGTCTCCCTTGTCTTTTTCGGTAATAAAATTCTACAAAAACATATCAATTGCTGACAGAAACGAAGATGCGCGTCCCCGACAAAAATGAGAAGAAGAGACGATCTCGGAACCATGGTTCCGATGTTCGGACGCTAGCCCTCATCGCACGTGTTCGCATTGACCTTCGCTTTCGTCCTAGGCTGGCAATTTTCTTTACGACCCCGCGACCGCCTGTGTTCTCACCTGCCAGATAAGTGGCAGTGGAGGTCCGTTTGTGTTATTGCGACAGGCTGCCTTCTGACCTGCCTAATAAGTGGGTGCCGCGGCTGTGGTGACGATCGCACCTTTGCCAGATCCAGGTTGCAGTGCAGCTGCGTTTGTGTCCCCCATGGACTCGGCCGAAGTTGGGTTCCTGTCTTCTTGTCGGTAGGATGGGGTTTGGTCGCCCCACCTGATGGACAAAATACTGTTGGGGTTTGGGTTAAGGTTTAGGGTTAGGCGTCATGATTAGGGATTAGGGTTAAAGGTTAGGGATAGCGGATTTGGTTTAAGATAACGGGTTATAGTTACGGGTTAACGCAACTATTTCTCAAAAATTGTAAGTACAACTATGCACTCCCAATAGCTTTTCTTTTGCTAAAAACTACTTTACCTCATCGACTGAGCATTCGCAGCTCCAACTGTAAAAACCGCTCTTACTACTGATCCCGTATTAGAGATCACAGGGGTTTCGAAGAAGGAGACACGATCGCTGGGACAAGAGCTTTATTAGCCTGACGCTTCGGATTCCTGCTCTAATCTATCATCAGATACAAAGCAGATACGGGTGGTTCATGCGCAAGGGGCTGCAATATTTATAGGATGCAGTTGACATGCTACCGCATACCTATGAATCTTCACGGTTCCTCCCTTCATCAGGGATCGTTGTACGTGGTGTGATGACTGCTTGATGGCCGACATTAGCGTCATTAATTGCTGCAATTACATCACGCGTGTTGGATGTTGGTGTGATGATTGCTCGACCATCTGACGCACCGACCCTGGTGTTGGGAAAAGTGTTCACCTGTGCGCTTCCCGCGTGGCTAATTTATCGCCTAGCGAAGTCTCATTACTGAGTATGGAAAGACACTGGGGGTCAGTAAACCATGACGCAAGCAGCTCCCGGCTTATGCGGTTCTCACCTCTTGCAACAATTTCGGCCTCTCTTCGCTTCTATTGGCAGTGACTGGGGTTTGTTTACTTCAGGTGGGGCTACCGAGCCACATCCACCTTCTCATCTTTTTGAAGACTCCGCGCAATAAATAGGGATTTGGTCAGATACAGCTATTCAATGAGTCCTTCGTACCTATGAGTTCTCCAAAAATCAATGAAAGAAGTTGATTTGATGGCTACCGATTTCCAAAATTGCCTTTTAATGTGTGGCTTTTTGGACTAAGGTATTTTTGACTCCCCATTTTATTGTCCGGTCACAAATTTTAAGGTTTCCATCGAGAAAAGGCTCATACGACACAGGTTTCTGGGCGGTTCACGAAACTAGAAATGCCAACTTGTTCACTCCTCTAGACAAGTCCGCTGAAGGGCCTATTATCCACAATTTGGGTGACATTAGCTTAAAGTTGATGAGGTCGGACTGTAGAAGCAAGCTCCAGAAAAGCAGCAGCAACAACAAATTTATTCCATTCGGCCGGCCAGAACTAGAGACAAATGGTCAAAAGGAAAATTATAGGGCACAGATAGACCAGTGAGCTACAGCTATGCATAGTTCACAGCACTGCTGTCGGGGTTTAGGACTTGGGCATGCAAATATTCTCATATTTCTTGCCCGCTTTCACTTCGTTGATAAACGTGGAACCATGCTGCTTACACTAGTCGGATTGACACGGAGGTCTTTGGTGTCAATGGCTGCAATTTCACGAGGTCGTCCCTAATTACTCACGTTCCAATAACTGCAGCTCTGTTTGCGATTACATCTAACCTGGAGGATGTTGCCTTTGACGACTGTAAAGGAAGAACAACTTGACACGCAGGTAACTTTATGCGCGTCTAAATCAGGGGGGTGAGTTGCGTCACCGGCGGCATAAATGGGTAGCTGTTTTCTGGTCAGAAGATCGTCCTCACCGGTCACAACACTCAAGGCGTGAGTTATTTTTATTCATGCCCTCTGTTTGTCAGATTAAAGTGCATTTATTCAAAGCAAAAATTTCTCTTTTATAAAAATGGATCATGTTAGCGGAACGAGCTCAATGAATTGAAAGCCACCTAACGTCAGACTAGTTTGTTTATCATAGCTCTGCTACAGACATGGCTCACTCATGGCGTATGGGACTGTAGGTGGCTGCGACAGAGAAGAGGAAGCAGGGAATCGGATGACAATTTTTCACAAATATGCACTTACTACCACTGAAGATCATAAGGCCGCTGTTGATAATGGCGAAATGCGACGCTATAAACCGGAAATAAATGTTTATGCGATAGTTATTTATCGACTCCAAAACCATGGAAGCTTAGATGAAAATACGGACTCTCGATCAGATGCTGAAAACAACTGAGATTCGAACGGTTATCTCTGTGGCGTCTGTTGTATTCCCAGGAAATCGCCAATCTTAAGCATGGTTTTTATATGAAATTCTCAGGCACGCCCCCTAAACGAATTACGTTCGCCGTGGGAGAGTATGTGATCGTTTGTCTGCTTGTAGTTCTTACAACGGAGGAGAGGACATTGACAGAGTCGTAACCCTAACCTTAACCTTAAACGTTAACCGTTAACCCTCACGACAACCTTAACCCTAACCATAACCCTAACCGAAATCGTTAACGTAAGCTCAGCCCTTAGACATGGACCTAGCTATAAAACCCAACCGTAACAAATAAACCTAGTCGTAAACTCAAACCCTAACTGTAACCCGAAAACCTAAGCCTCTAGGGTATAACCCTAACCTGAAAATCGGAAACAATTAACCGGTACCCTAATTTTAACCTCAAACGTAAAACGGAAGCCAAATGGGTCAGATATGATTATGAAGCTCCACAAAAAAGCCTCGGTAAACAATCCCCCAGCCACCAGTAATGCAGGGCCTGGCTACCAACTGCGATCTAGCGGGCTTTCTGTTCGGTATTTATTATCATTTTTACCTTTTTGTTTGCTATGCAACTAAGCGGATAACTCCAAATAATGTTGGCAGTTTGGACTGGACACACGAACCGCTGTCGAATTATCTACGTCGACACTCCGAGTCAGGCCATCGATGAGCACATAAATGTCTTGCCAAGAGCTTATTGGAAGCTATCATCTGTCCGCCAAAAATAATCTCCAGAAATTCCGTTTTGTCAAATGCGGATTCATTTTAATACGCATTCGCATCAATTTGCAATGGCTCTGACTGTCGTGCACATCTAATATTACTTAAAATGCACTGAAAGAATACGAACATTTTTTCATAATTACAGAGTCCTCTTTGTCTTCTCGGCGTTTATTTTCAGTCAGAAGTGCTTGTGACCGCATGTAAGGAGCTCCATCGTCCATTGTACGTCTGCTTCCGTCGCCGTGCATAGGTCAAAAGGTCTGAAAGCGTGTGCTACGCCAATATTAGTAAACCATAACGCTCGCAGTCTGGTTTGCGATGGCATTTCCCTGACAAGTGGTTCAATGACGGTAGATGCGATTGCTCTCCCACTGCATATACAGGTGGTAGGCATGGCCGCCCAGTCATCCTCATCCTTTTGACCCCCCCTTTGGGTGTTGTTGTTGGTGAAGTGTATGTTGTGGACCAGGGGTGTGGTTGCACACCTGAGTGCGTGTCCGGCCGTGCCAACTACCTGCGCCCTTCCCCGCCTCCGGTCATCTTGACTCTGTCTGGACACCGGTTGTAGGGGCGGAGTGAGGAAGAGAGAGAGAGAGAGAGGTAGATGCTGCGCAAGTCTGCCATCACTACAAACTAATTCACGCACAAGTCATCATGCCTGCTGCACCTTGCTCTATAGCATACGGTGGACATCGTCGAAGCCGACAGTCGAACTGTCGTTTAGCGCGCAATCACACGCCCACAACGAGGTCAAGCATCGTGGATTCGTATATCTATCTGCACGCATCAAGAGCAAATATCTTGTTAACGATTTTGACTGCTCTTTGACCCTGGCGGAAATCGTAATGCTGAAGTGAGGGGCGAGGGGGAATGATTGTATAAACGGTGCACGACTAATGAACCGCTCCCGATGAAGGGCCACTTACGATTAAAGCCTGATGAGGAATCATTCGACAATCTCAGGCAGGAATGACTGCCATAGGCTAGAGAAAAAAGGTTTTAACAGAAGGATGTCAAAAATAAAAAATCTTCCCACATTTACTCCGCCTACCGTCACTTGGGCGACAGGACTAACTGAGGACCGGTTGCTTGAAGCTTATCAATTAGGCCACATCCGTTTTTCGAGGTTAAGTGATGCCTGAATCACGAACCCGGAATCCAATCAAATTGCAAAATGACGACGAGATTCTAACTTTACTGTAACTGGGTATTATTTAAGCACACCAATTGCGCTAAGCCCATGGCCAGGAAATATCATACTCAGATTGGCAAAGTTGAGAGATCCGGGTTGATTATTTGAAGAAGAATAAGAATAAGAAAAAGAAGAAGAAGAGTTCACCGGAACAGGTTTATTTAGATGCTGACGTTTCGAAGAGCTTGGTCGACCCTCCATTGTCAAAGCGTAAAATGCAATTAATCGGCCAGAGATCCCAAGTGGCGTGTCACGTTGGTCGGCCTCGTGCTGATCGATTTTTCTCTCCTCTCGGTGCCTCGGTCTCTCGGGGGGTGGTTGACGGGCGTTTTATCTGCGTGCTTTGCGAGTCACCACTCCGTCGGGGGGAGGGCATTGAACCGGTGTCGGGTGGTCAGTCTGGCGGTTCGTGTTCCTCTTCACCAAATAAACTTGCCATCAGGCTGTCTCCATATGGCCTTCTTAAGTCCGGTGTGATTGTTTGGTCTTGATCTCTACGATTGTTATGACGTAGGACTTTGTAAGCTGCAGGAAGGTCTTGATGCCTGTTGATGGAGTGGGAATAGGAGAACCACGCCTCGAGAGTTAGCCGTTTTGTTTTTGTGTTGCCCCGGCATAAGATGGTAGCTCGCTGGAGATCAAAAGTATGCCAAGTTTCTCCAACGTGTATTGCTAATCGAGGGTTTGCGTCTAACCCCCGAGTAGCCGAGTCTGCAATTTCCGCCCGGTTTCTCCAACATAGTTGCAGTCGCCTTCATTGCATTTTTTTGTAGATAACTGCTGAGGTTTCGGCGGGGGGCAATGTGTCCTTAGGTTGCATCAGACGGCGTCGAATTGCTGCCTGTGGTCGGTGGGCTATGCCTACTCATATTGATTAAAATAAAATGATCAGAAACCGGCCACGGAGACATGAAATTCTAGATTTGCTTACACTCTTAGATGGCTTAAACCATCGTGCACGCATGAAAAGCCTCTAACAGCGCTACTGTATGTTGTGCCACTGCATGACGGAGGTAAGCGAGGACTTTCCGGAGATACTACATCAATGAAAATTTTACAACGGGCTGCGGGCAACATAAATCCATCTCTTTTAATGTAAATAAAATAAATAAGCCATCGCGGTGATCAAAGTCGACGTCGCCGTCGACTTCACTGTTTAATTTCCTCTACCTGACCATCACTGCAATCAGAAATATTCTCAGGCCCGTCGCTTGACCCCATCTACGCGGGTTAACTTTGGAGGTCACACAAGACAGGTGTGTACTGACTCCAAAGGGGTTTTAGAAGTGCCGCACAGCATGACGTCAAAACAGCAGTTTCTCAAATGCTGCCAGTCGTGGTTTGACTCTAATTTACTCCGTTTAGTTTTAGGGCGACAGGAATGACGGGCCCGACTTAAAGTTGTGCAAGACAGATAAGTTCAAAGGAAAACAGTCGGTGAGCGTCTTTCAGCAGTTGCTTGAAAATTGCCGGCCAAATATCCCGGTGCGTTTGAAAGCACGAATGGACGCGGATCGCACAGAAACTCCTACCTGTTGAAATTGTACAATTATGTTTTGCCTTTGTCGGTAATAACATACTGCCGATATCATGCGTCGCTGTGCGGCTGCTGGTTGGGCTCGAGAGAGAACCCGTAAGGCACAACAGAACGAGTGCGTTCCGTAAGAACGATCGGCGAGCGCCCGTCTACCACTGTATATTCCCGATCGAAACCGACAGGATAACGGACTCGTGACCCAGTGGTTAGAGGCGTTGGACTTCTAACCACCAGGTCGCTAGTTCGAGCCTCGGGTGTTCCAGTTTCGGGGTTGGGCATGACTGGCCGAATGTGGGCTGACGTCACGTCTTGAATGGATATTATCTTTTACATTTTTCTTTGAGATTTGCGTACATGGCGTCATGATCGATGCGCCGATTGATGCATGAATCATCAAAGTGAATGGCCTCTAGGAATTCTAGGCCCTTCTTATGTGGGCAGGAACCGTCAATGCGTGTTTTATCCCAAGCAAATTCGTGCCCAGTTTCAAGAGTATGCACGGCGACTTGGGATAGTTGGTTCCTCCTCTTTACTGCCAACTGATGTTAGTGAATGGGTGTAGAGACAGATTTTCCTGCATCACATGCCTCACATGGGATGTTGTGGACGACTTCTTTTCTGTCCAAATAGTCAACCCTATGCTTAAGGTTTACTATCTGTGTGCGTAGTTAAGTCGTTGGTCTGTGTGCGACTGGAATTCGGTATTTCTTTAAGTTCCTTTCGACAAGTTTATACGCGTTTTTTATGTTAAATGGGGTTGGGGGGGGGGGAGTTCGTCAATTTTTTGACTACGGTGCCTGATTGGAAGTACTTGGCTTCCGCATCGACGCACAGAGTCCTTGGGACACCCATTCCCAATCAAAAAGGTGAACCGGCCACTAACCCTTGTTTTCCGAGTTCACTAGATATCTGAATTGCGAAATTGGAATCCTACTAAGTTACGTAACCAAAGCCAGATTCTAATCTTACTACTAAATGACCCTGCCATTGAATACTTTCGAAGCACAAAGGTCGCGGTTGGCTCCTTGGGCAGCTGCAACTCTTAACGCTGGTTACTCAAGTAAAACAAGAATTTCCGCTGTCGGAAAAGGAAATTACTACGGAAACACAACACGGCTTTCGTCAAAACAGGTCCCGCCTGTAAACCAAAAGTGCCTTAGTGCATATTCCGTCACTGCAGGACGTTAGTGAACGTTGACTCGCCGGGAATTTTATTTCGAATGATTGTTTTAATACTGCCAGCGTACAAAATTCCCTTGCCGCTCGTACAAAAAATGAACTGAATAAAATATCACAAAAGTTTACAGTCGGTGAGAGGATCATAAAGACCACTTGGAGCTGAGTTGGAGTTGGCCTTTGGAAAAATTATCCGACCAGTCGTCTGACCTCGTCTACACATGTTAAGTTTAGAGGCCAGGCAAAGCAGACGCATGATAGCTGCAGGAGAATTCAAGGGGATGGGAAAACACGATCCTGAAACAACAATCTCTTAGATGCTGACGGTCGCGGCCTGACTTACATTTGCCTCGCTGTGTTGAGGCGTAACAGCTGTGACAGGGTTAAGTCTTAATAATCTTGTTTGAGCGCCCACAAAGGTGCACACGACAGCCAAGTTCTCATGAGTCCCAACGAAGAATGCTTCCCAGCAGGGTTTCGACAACCAGCGGCCAAAAACCCCAAGTCGTCTGGGAATGCAAAGAACATAAACATGGATCGCGCGGAAACCCGTAACGTGTATATGAGTCCATATATTTACCTGGCTCAAGTGAAGTTAGTAGGCAGATATGGTACTGTATTTTTGTTCACACAGTCCGACAGAGCCCCTAGTTGTCTAAAAAAGTGAGGCGCTCTTAAGGAAGGATTTATTTTTTGTCTGACATTTCGAGAAAGGACCTCAGCTGTCCGTCTCCAGAGCCTAGAGAAGTTGGGGAAAAACTATCATTACATTTCTCCGT
>CACRXP010000403.1:164258-193271 GCA_902702965.1 Spirometra erinaceieuropaei | reverse complement strand
CCTGATGAGGAATCACTCCACAATCTCAGGCAGGAATGACTGCCATAGGCTAGAGAAAAAAGGTTTTAACAGAAGGATGTCAAAAATAAAAAACTCTTCCCACATTTACTGCGCCTACCGTCACTTGGGCGACAGGACTTACTGGGGACGGGTTGCTTGAAGCTTATCAATTAGGCCACATCCGTTTTTCGAGGTTAAGTGATGCCTGAATCACGAACCCGGAATCCAATCAAATCGCAAAATGACGACGAGATTCTAACTTTACTGTAACTGGGTATTATTTAAGCACACCAATTGCGCTAAGCCCATGGCCAGGAAAGATCATACTCAGATTGGCAAAGTTGAGAGATCCGGGTTGATTATTTGAAGAAGAAGAAGAATAAACATAAGAAGAAGAAGAAGAGGAAGAAGAAGGGTTCACCGGAACAGGTTTCTTTAGATGCTGACGTTTCGAAGAGCTTGGTCGACCCTCCATTGTCAAAGCGTAAAATGCAATTAATCGGCCAGAGATCCCAAGTGGCGTGTCACGTTGGTCGGCCTCATGCTGATCGATTTTTCTCTCCTCTCGGTGCCTCGGCCTCTCGGGGGGTGGTTGACGGGCGTTTTATCCGCGTGCTTTGCGAGTCACCACTCCGTCGGGGGGAGGGCATTGAACCGGTGTCGGGTGGTCAGTCTGGCGGTTCTTGTTCCTCTTCACCAAATAAACTTGCCATCAGGCTGTCTCAATATGGCCTTTTTAAGTCCGGTGTGATTGTTTGGTCCTGATCTCTACGATTGTGATGACGTAGGACTTTGTAAGCCGCAGGAAGGTCTTGATGCCTGTTGATGGAGTGGGAATAGGAGAACCACGCCTCGAGAGTTAGCCGTTCTGTTTTTGTGTTGCCCCGGCATAAGATGGTAGCTCGCTGGAGATCAAAAGTATGCCAAGTTTCGCCAACGTGTGCTGCTAATTGAGGGTTTGCGTCTAACCTCCGAGTAGCCGAGTCTGCAATTTCCGCCCGGTTTCTCCAACATAGTTGCAGTCGCCCTCATTGCATTTTTTGTAGATAACTGCTGAGGTTTCGGCGGGAGGCAATGTGTCCTTAGGTTGCATCAGACGGCGTCGAATTGCTGCCTGTGGTCGGTGGGCTATGCCTACTCATATTGATTAAAATAAAATGATCAGAAACCGGCCACGGAGACATGAAATTCTAGATTTGCATAAACCATCGTGCACGCATGAAAAGCCTCTAACAGCGCTACTGTATGTTGTGCCACTGCATGACGGAGGTAAGCGAGGACTTTCCGGAGATACTACGTCAATGAAAATTTTACAACGGGCGACGGCCAACATAAATCCATCTCTTTTAATTTAAATAAAACAAATAAGCCATCGCGGTGATCAAAGTCGACGTCGCCGTCGACTTTACTGATTAATTTCATCTACCTGACCACCACTGCGATCAGAAACATTCTCAGGCCCGTCGCTTGACCCCATGTACGCGGGTTAACTTTGGAGGTCACACAAGACAGGTGTGTACTGACTCCATAGGGGTTTAAGAAGTGCCGCACAGCATGACGTCAAAATAGCAGTTTCTCAAATGCTGCCAGTCGTGGTTTGACTCTAATTTACTCCGTTTAGTTTTTAGGGCGATAGGAATGAGGGGCTCGACTTAAAGTTGTGCAAGACAGATAAGTTCAAAGGAAAACAGTCGGTGAGCGTCATTCAGCAGTTGCTTGAAATTGCCGGCCAAATATCCCGGTGCGTTTGAAAGCACGAATGGACGCGGATCGTACAGAAACTCCTACCTGTTGAAATTGTACAATTCTGTTTGGCCTTTTTCGGTAATAGCATACTGCCTATATCATGCGCCGATGTGCGGCTGCTGGTTGGGCTCGAGAGAGAACCCGTAAGGCACAACAGAACGAGTGTGTTCCGTAAGAACGATCGGTGAGCGCCCGTCTACCACTGTATATTCCCGATCGAAACCGACAGGATAACGGAGTCGTGGCCCAGTGGTTAGACGCGGTGGACTTCTAACTAACAGGTCGCGAGTTCGAGCCTCGGGTGTTCCAGTTTCGGGGTTGGGCATGACTGGCCAAATGTGGGCTGACGTCACGTCTTTTACATTTTTCTTTGAGATTTGTGTACATGGCGTCATGATCGATGCACCGATTGATGCATGAATCATCAAAGTGAATGGCCTCTAGAAATTCTAGGCCCTTCTTATGTGGGCAGGAACCGACAATACGTGTTTTATCCCAAGCAAATTCGTGCCCAGTTTCAAGAGTATGCACGGCGACTTGGGATAGTTGGTTCCGCCTCTTTACTGCCAACTGGTGTTAGTGAATGGGTGTAGAGACAGATTTTCCTGCATCACATGCCTCACATGGGATGTTGTGGACGACTTCTTTTCTGTCCAAATAGTCAACCCTATGCTTAAGGTTTACCATCTGTGTGCGTAGTTAAGTCGTTGGTCTGTGTGCGACTGGAATTCGGTATTTCTTTAAGTTCCTTTCGACAAGTTTAGACACGTTTTTGATGTTAAATGGGGGGGGGGGGATTTCGTCAAGTTTTTGACTACGGTGCCTGATTGGAAGTACTTGGCTTCCGCATCGACGCACAGAGTCCTTGGGACACCCATTCCCAATCAAAAAGATGAACCGGCCACTAACCCTTGTTTTCCGAGTTCACTAGATATCTGAAGTGCAAAATTGGAATCCTACTAAGTTACGTAACCAAAGCCAGATTCTAGTCTTACTACTAAATGACCCTGCCATTGAATACTTTCGAAGCACACAGGTCGCGATTGGCTCCTTGGGCAGCTGCACGTCTTAACACTGGTTACTTAAATTAAACAAGGATTTTCGCTGTCGGAAAAGGATATTTTCTACGGAAACACAGCATGGTTTTCGTCAAAACAGGTCCCGCCTGTAAACCAAAAGTGCCTTAGTGCATATTCCGTCACTGCATGACGTTAGTGAACGTTGACTCGCCGGGAATATTATTTCGAATGATTGTTTTAAAACTGACAACTTACAGCATACCCTTGCCGCCCGTACAAAAAATGAACTGATCAAAATATAACAAAAGTGTAGAGTCGGCGAGAGGATCAAAAAGACCAGTTGGAGCTGAGTTGAAGTTGGCCTTTGGAAACATTATCCGACCAGTTGTCTGACCTCGTCTACATGTGTTAAGTTTAGCGGCCAGGCAAAACAGACCCATGATAACTGCAGGAGGATTGAAGGGGATGGGAAAACATGATCCTGAAACAACAATCTCTAAGATGCTGACGGTCGCGGCCTGACTTACATTTGCCCCGCTGTGTTGAAGCGTAACAGCTGTGACAGGGTTAAGTCTTTGTAATCTTGTTTGATCGCCTACAAAGGTGCACATGATAGCCAAGTTCTCATTAGTCCCGACGACGAATGCTTCCCAGCAGGGTTTCGACAACCACCAGCCAAAAACCCCAAGTCGCCTGGGAATGCAAAGAACATAAACATGGATCGCGCGGAAACCCCTAACGTGTATATGAGTCCATATATTTACCCGGCTTAAGTGAAGTAAGTAGGCAGATGTCGTACTGTATTTTTGTTCAAACAGTCCGACAGAGCCCCTAGCTGTCTAAAAAAGTGAGGCGCTCTTAAGGAAGGATTTATTTTTTTGTCTGACATTTCGAGAAACGACCTCAGCTGTCCGTCTCCAGAGCCTAGAGAAGTTGCGGAAAAACTATCATTACATTTCTCCGTTTGCCTGATTCGTTGAGGTCAAGTGCTGACAGTGGGCGCGGTGGGGCCCACAATTCTGTCGTGGTCTGTGTCGCCCTCGTCCACGTTGACCGTGGTGATAGTCAATGAACTGTCGCTGTCGGGCAAGGATATTTACTAAGGGAAACACTGCATGACTTTCGCCAAAACCGAGCCTACCTGCAAACCGAGAATGAAAGAAGATTTAGATGTGGTAAACTATTCTGACTTCACCAAGGCTTTGGACTGTGTCAGATACCGGTTTCTTCTCCACAACCGAGCTTAGTTGTAGTTTGGATAAAACAGTCCGCGTCTAATAAACGTTGTGTAAGTGGAGGACAACAAAGGATGCTGCAAAAAGCTGTATAATGAGGTGTGATGCCTTTAAAATGTGGTGGCCCTAAGCATCCTTTTCGCTAGCCTCGTTGTTCCGAACCCATATGAACAACCCGGAGGATCACGTGGAGACTTTAGATCAACCTTAATTCCGGAAAGCAGTTTAAGCTGAAAACCGTACACAAACAGCGTACGCATCTGGCTCTAACAGTCGCGCAGGTAACAAAAGCTTCCAAATACCTTACGGCATGTTCTGTCACTGCATGACGGGAGGTGAACGTTGACTCTCTGACAATATTCTTCCAAAGGAATATTTTAAAATTGACATTGCGCAAGGCATCCTCGCTACTCCTACAGAAAATGAACTGAGCTAAATTTCGCACGGGAAGGAGCCGGCGATTTGGTCAAAACGTCGAGGTGAGTTAATAAAAAGGGCCTTTGGAAAAAATTTCAGGCCAGCTGGCTGACCTCGTCTACGCGTATTAGCTTTGAAGATCAGGCAAAACAGACACATGGTGACCGCATAGGGACTTAAGAGGGGGGGAGGGGGGGGCTATGATAAAATGGTCTGAGAACGACAATCTGTTAAATGCTCACGGTCGCTGTCTGACTTGAATTTGCTCCATTCATTTGAAGCGTGACAGGTCGAAGACCCTCTAAACGTATTTGAGGGCTAACAGAGTTGTACGAGACGGAAAAATTCCCAAGAGTCCAAGCGGTGAAAGCCCTCAAGCAATGTCTCCGCAAACACCGGAATGCGTAGCTGGTAACCACGGCTCGCGCAAAAACCCCACCTATTGAAATTAATAGATTGTCTTAATATTTCGACTTAATTAAAGTTAGTTGGCGATCACTCTGCTGCATTTTGTGGTAGCGGTCTAATGGACCATGAAACTGCCAAAAAATAAAAGCGCTCTTAGGGGTGGGTGCACTTTGGCTGTGGGACATCGAAGAACGATTTCGACTGCTCCACTCCAGGGCTTTGAAAAGACGAGGCATAGCCGAGGCGGTCCTACAGCGGTTAGAGGCACAGGGTTTCCACAATCACAAACCGAAATTTTGGACTCGGTGTGCGGATAGTACCTTCGTCTTCGTCGAACGGGATCAGGTGCTGACATTCAAAGACCTTGTTAACGCCGTCTTCCCGGATATTCAATTTACGATGAAGGAGGAGGGGGGAGAACAACCAGCTGGACTTTCTGGATGTCCCCATCTGCGCAAATGTTGTCATGATATAAAAGCCAAAGTGTTCAGGAAAGCGACAAACACAACGCAACCACGCAACTTCAACAGCAACCACCCAATCAACCACAAACGCATTTGCGTAATGGTAGGGGGACGCTCACCGATCGTACTTACGGAACTCACTCGTTCCGTTGTGCCTTACGGGCTCTCTCTCGGGCCCAACCAGCAGCCGCGCAGCGGCGTAAAGACAATAAAGGGGCGTGTTGATAGGCATTGCAGTGAAACGGAAGATGTTAGTCGTCATCTAATTCGATTTGGAGTCGGGGTTGCAGACAGGCAGAGGGCAAACTTCAGGCGCCAGCGAATGTCTCATCACTGAATATGGTGCCGGGAGGTCATTGCGCTTGTTGATAGATTTTGGGCCTGAGAACCATGATTCGAGTGTCTCGCAGCTCACGCGGTTGTCATCCATTGCGAGGAATTTGGCGCCTTGAAACTTGATAATATGACCGGGTTCCGTGGAATGAGCTGATACCCGAATTCTCGCGCCTTTCGTCCTCATTGTTTTTGCGTACCCAGCCATTCACGACCGCGGTAATCCTGCAGTTTCTCCGTCGTATTTGCCATGTCCGCAACTGTATTAGATTCGGTAAGCGACTTCTGACGTTTCCTGCCGTGGCAGTGGGTCTTTGGGTCTCATGAATTGGCGCCTGATGACTGCCCTTGGCCTGTGTGCAACCCCGACTTCAACCCCGAATTAGATGACGACTAACATCTTCCGAGACGTTCCTTACGTACGGAATAGTTCGTCAAAATTAAGGGCCAATTGAATTTGGTCTCTGATGTCGTCTTCGTATGCACTGATTGACAAAGTTGCGCGAGTAGCCATCGGCTCTCAGTACCCGTTGATGATATTGCAATTCAGTGACCTTGTCCTCCGTTTCACTGCAATGCCTATCAACGCGCCTGTTTATCGTCCTTACGCAAATGCGTTCGGGGTTTATTGGGTTGTTGCTGTTGAAGTTGTGTACTTGCGCCGTGTTTGTCGCTTCCCTGAACACTTCGGCTTTTATATCATCACAACCTTTGTGCAGATGGGGACATCCAGAAAGGCCAGTTATTCTTTTCTTCCTCCCTCATCCTCAACAGCATTCTTTGGGAAAGATAAAGGTGTAAGTCTCCTGCCAAACAACGTCATGATATACTTTGATGTTACGTCCCTTTTTACTTCTATCCCGCAGGACCTGACAATCGGAACATCGTACTACTCCTGCAAGAGAAGTGCGACGAAACGACGGATCGCCTCGGACGCGCCCAAATCATCCAGCTCCTGAATTTTGGTCTGAAGACGTACTTTACATCCGACGAGACAATCTACAAGCAGGTGAAGGGCACGCCAATGGGTTTGCCGATTTCGGGATAAACAATTGAGGAATCCTACAGTTGCAGTAGTTGCTGGTCTTGCGCCATCGCAAACCGAAATTTTTGACCCGGTATGTGGCTGATGCCTATGGCTTCATGGAAGGGGATCATGCGCCGATATTCCAAGAACGTCCTATTGCCGTCTTCCCGGCCAAGCAATTAACGATGGGGGAGGAAGAGAACGATCAGCTAGTTTTCATCCACCTCATCGACTGCTGCAACCATTGTCGTGGCAAAAAAACCAAAATGTTCAGGAAATCGACTAATACGACGCAAGAACTCAACTTCAACACACTTGTGTAAGGACACTTAACCGGTGCAACGAGAGGCATGGCAGTAAAACGGAAGACAAGACTGCTGGATTACAATATCTTCGAGGGGTGTTCTGAACGAATACTTCCCGCGCCAATAAGTCAACCGGTGCAGACGTAAATAAGACGACAGATCTAATACAATCAGCCACAAATTTTGGCAAACGCTCCCGTAGGTGAAGAATTTTTAGGAATTCGTCAGCTGCCTTCTTAATCCTCTTGCAGTTGGGGGTGGATATAGACCAGAAGTAACTACCAGGCGCTATTTCATGAGACCGATATACCCACCTTCGCGGTAAGAAATGTCAGGAGTCCGTTACCGCATCTGATGCAGTTGCGGAGAAAGAGAATGTGCCGGAGGAACTGGAAAATTACTGCGAACGCAAAAGGTCGAACATTCAGTAGCAGCAATGAAGAATGACGCCAATTCGGAGATCGCGGTTCATTGGACGGGACCTGACCACACCTTTAAGTCTGACGAGGCAGAAATTCTGGCAGAAAACGATAACCGCGTGAGCCACAAACTGAGACCGGCATTTAATTAACAAGCGCCATGACCTTTCGACTCCATAATCCCTGATGCGATTTTGACCGGGCGAAATAATTAATCACGCGGGAAGGGCCGGGTGACCGACAGTTCTTGTGACAAGGAGTCAAATGGTTGAGTAACCGTCACGCCGACGATCGATAACGGGAATTATATCTCGACGGTTAGCGGCTCGGGCGCGAGCTAACAAGCTATCATCAGATTACTTACGACCCCAGGGATGCATTTAGGCGCTGCTAAATATGGTAGGCATGCGGGTTGCGCGGCAACTGCGGACTGTAAGTACTGCACTCTTTGTGCCTCTACCACCCCTTTTCTTCGATTGGCTCTGGTGAATTTTTCGATTGAGAATCCGAAATGACAGACCAAAAAACCTCTTGTTTGAGTAATCACATCTTCTTCCTTTCCTGGATTTGGCTTGCTTTCCTTTTATCCCTAGAGCGGCTTCACTTAAGTATTTGACAACGACCGGTTTGTCTTGGATATGAATGAGGTCATTTGATACCAGGGGCATATGAATTAGGTCTCTCGAATACGAGATATTCTGTAGTTTTCTTGATTGGATGGACTTTTCAAGCCGTTCCCACCACGCCTCCAAAAAAACTTGCCCCTATTTTCAGCGGAGGTTCGCGGATAACTGTCGACCCTAAAAAACTCTTGAAGTCAACTGGCAACTTTCTTTCCGCAACGCGCTTTTAGTCCTCCGGCAGTTGACTGTTGCTGTAACTAGGCATATGCAGCGATTTGGTTGACCCCCTGTAGTCCGTTGTAGTTCGTTGACTGTTCAGTTTGCGGCAGACAGTGGGGAGTAAGAACGGATGTCTGCCCTCGATTTCCACACTCGGTTACACTCTATCCCAATCGTTGTTTGCAGTATTCAGTGTTGTTCTGGTTCGTAATACAAATATGTCTTCCAGTGTGGATATGAACTACTCAAAAGTCTGACTGTCGAACACTTCGATAACCACCCGTATACTACAGCCAAAGATTGCTGACTTCATTGGTGTCCTTGGTTCTCTCAAATACGATTCTTTTGATGATTAGATCGTCTTCAGGTTAAACACCATCGGCCATCTGAACCCCTAAGTTAAGGGCTGGTCCTCGCTCTCAGCGCATCCTTCGGTCAACAGGCAGCCGAGTGTTTAGACTGCTACGATCCGTGGTATGAAGAGTGGGATGAAATAAAGTGAACTTTACTTTCATTCGATCGGAGCATTTCCGTCATTATGATGTCTATGGGATGTTCTGTTGAGTCGCCTGCCGTTTTGGAGTCCACTATGGGAAACTCTCATTCCTTGAACTAGCAATTTGTAAGTTTGTATGCCTGCGGACTTCGGAGAGAGAAGATCGGCTAGAAAGGCGCTCTGAATGATTTGCTTTCGGGAGGCCATATAATTGTGCCATAATTGGCGTGACATCAATTCAACGGAAGTAACGAAGATGCGAGTTATTGTAGGCAGTCAGTAGAGTTGGGAGAAAAAATTGTTTGTAGCATCAGGAACAGGCAGATACACTTATCTTAATTTTTGACGCTTTTACAGGCGTGGAATAGAGCATTGTAAATCTAAGTAAGAGGATACAATGCCTGCCACGTCCGTCAAGAAAGGCTAGACAGGATGAACGAGAGATATCATGCCAGGTCCACGACCCAACGAAGCAAGGAGTAGTTCCGTTAATTAAAAGTCAATGACTTTAGTTTAGATTAATTTCCGACAAGGGATTACTGAAATGACTATAAATATACTACTAACATGGTTTCAACAGATCCGTTTTGTGCGTCAGACTTGACCCATATGAAAATTTTCACAGTCCGAATGCGGTGAACAAAGTTTTACGCAATTATTTCCCGAATACGATACCCCTTTCGCATTTATGTTCCATTATTAGATTTATGAATTCTCTTTACTAAAACTGCAAGCTAATTTTTCGCAATTTAACTATTTTCCCTTACATCTGTACCTATGAATTGAGATTTCAGGTCCACAGTCGCTTACTGCAAATATACTGACTGATACCGACTGACTGAGTATGAATTCGTTAATAACTTGCATTTGCGCCAAAGGTTTCCGAGCTACAGGAGTGCAGACTTTCCTCATGCTATTAAGAAGACGTCACGCATGGTTCATAAAAGTTTGCAATGGGTGCACACCATATTGCAAGCCTCATGAGCAGTATTAGAATGTACTTGTGTGCTGCATTTTGAATGGATACCTCGAGGCATAAGAAGATTCTATATTTACCAACGACTTTAATTCACAATCTATTCTTTCTTCAAGCCCAACATTAGTATAAAAGATAATTTTCTAACAAATGATTTTAGGAGCCAAATGTTTTTTTGTAGGAGTTCTGCAAAGTATACGAGAACATGTCAAGGCATCGAAACTCCATGCGAAAACGTCGTACTACATAAAGAGTCACTGTAGAATTCGGAAAGAAGCTTATCCAAATTTCAGGGAATGCAGGTTTTATACCTTTGAACTCCATAGTTAGAACAAGAAACGGAATTATATCAAAAAATTAGAAAACGGGAACATCAAACAGCCACAGAAGATGTATCGAACATGTACAGGCAAGCGACTCATTCCAGGTGTTAACCCTAAATATCAGGTACATTGTGCATTAGCCAGACTATGTATAATCGTGTCATAGGAAAATTAGTATCACTTCAGCTATGTAAGGGGGGCGCAGTGAATGGCGTGCAATAAACTGAGACATTAATTGAATCAAAAAAACATACTTTATTGAAATATAGACAGTAATACTATATCAATGAAAATAGTTAACTCGAAGTGTTAAGACGATATTGGTCGCGTGACATTATGAAGCGGTAGTATACTGATCCAGCTTGTGTTACTGAAATATCCTGTCACACAATAATTACTGTTACAAACATACCTAAGCAATATTTTTTGATTGAAAGTACCCCAGAAATTCGGCTGAAATTTAACTAAATAGTCCAGATACTGCAATTTAGCGCTCTAACAGTAGGAGAATTAAAATCTGTACAGATATGCATTACTTAGATTAATGATTCTTAGACTGCATCGGCTGAAGCGCAGAGTATGCAGAATCTGTCTGTAGAAAGACACATCCAGTGAGAAGTAGAAGTGAGAGTGATCAGTTCGACTCTGAAAAATGATACTTGCCAAACATATTTAGGAAAAAAATGGAGGTTAAGTCGACCAGTGTAGGTTTTCGAGTATTCTTCATCAGGCCAGTACATAAATATAGGTCTGGGTAGAGCAGCGAAATTTGAGAAGTAAAGCAACTTATGAGCAGTAGTCATAACTTGGCGTAAACGTGCTAATACTTGTGGGGTAGCGGGACAATTATAGTCTGGTTTCTGTCAGTGGTACGGGAAAGGTAAGAAGGGGAGGGGAAGATGTCGGGTAGTCTGACTGAGTTGTGCTTACGTTTCATCGCTGTGGCGCGACGTGCCATGGTGCGGGTCTGAACTTTCATGAATCAGCCTTGACCAATGAAGTAGGAGGGGTTTAATGAAGGCCTTCTGCGAACACATAGCTTGATTCGTTAGTCGTATGGCCACTGCCTCCGCTGAAGCAAGGATCGATTAACGCAAGATTTTGGAACGTTTTGCCGGCACCTAATACAGTAGATGTGCTAACTCATGAAATGTCAACCAAAATTTCGAAATGCGTTCTCGTTTCGAAAAGATAAATTAAGTAGTGTTGTAAAATTAATCATGATGCAGCATAAATCTATAATGATCCAGTTACCTCAAGGTGTCGGCTTTCGAAAGAACTTATATTCGGCTGCATGCAAGATCTATACTCTGCAAAAAATGACGGCGGGAATACAGTGTCGCAACACTTAGAATTGTCTATTCCCCCACCAGCTTGTCTTACGGGCGGACTACTACTACTACTACTACTACTTCTACTACTACTACTACCACTACTACTACTACTACCACCACCACTACTATTGCTACTACTACCACTACTACCGCTGTTACTACTACTAATACTACTACCACTGGCGGGAATACAGTGTCGCAACACTGAAGAAAACTTTTTCCCCCGTCTACCACCACTAATACGGCGAATACTACTAATAATCCTACTATTAGTACTACTACTACTACCACTGCCACCACGGCTACCAATGCTACTCTACCAACGCTTACAGTACGGGTAACTAACTGCAATAATACTAGCATCAGTAACGGAGTGTTGCGACACTGGTATCCAACCAAAATGACTACTTAATTAGTATGCAATTTTCTCATTGATTTTCGATGCCCTTGAAAATTCAATTCTATTTCATTAAATACATGCATAAAAATATTCATTCTTTTACTTATTCGGTAGAAAATCACGTTTTCTTTCAATTTCTTACTCAAAAGAAGAGAATAATTCGGTTTTAAAAAAAAATTTCTAATTCCCGAATAATTTTGAACCCGACCTGCTGTTACACTTGCATTCAGGGTTTCAAAACTATAAGCTGTATATTTTCCGTGTATAGAAAACCATGCATTTCTCTACGGTGTTATGAGGAGACAATATGAGGTTCATAAAATTAAGCAGTGGATTTGAGCAATATTGTTAACTTTACAAGCCACATTCGTAAATGCAGCTACATGACGTTTCATGAACGGCCATTTAACGGTATTAAAAAATCTCACAATCAGAGACATTTTTTTAACCGAATTATACTCTTCTCTTGAGTATGAAATCGGAAGAAGACGTGATTTTCTACTGAATAAGTAAAAGAATGAATATTTTTATGCATGTTTTCCATGAAGTATAATTGAATTTTCAAGGGCATCGAAAATCAATGAGAAAATTGCATGCTATTTGGGTAGTCATTTTTTGCAGAGTATAGATCTTGCATGCAGCCGAATATAAGTTCTTTCGAAAGCCGACACCCCGAAGTAACTGGATCCTTATATATTTGTGCTGCATCATGAGTAGTTTTACAACACTACTTAATTTACCCTTTCGAAACGAGAACGCATTTGGAAATTTTGGTTGACATATCATGAGTTAGCACATCTACTGTATGTATATTCAATCAGGAAAGGGCGCACACCGATCTGTTGTCTTCACGTTAATCGTATGGTCACTGCCTCCGCTGAAGCAAGGATCGGTTGCAGCAAGGACTTGGAACGCTTTGCCGGCATTTAATATATGACACGGAACGCTTGGTTGACGACTGCCTTATGGCCGGTGTCAACCAAGCGAGCCACAATGGCGCTAGAAATGGACATTTGCCCACCCTTGATATTTCCTGACAAGATGTTGCTTTCGCATCGCTTGGATAGGCGCCTTGTAATTCGGCCAATATAACCTGTTCCACTGGAGCAAGTGAACGCAAAAACGCACACTGAAGATGTCTGAAAGGGCAGCTTATCCTTGCCTCCAAGGCGGAAAAGTGGGGTGTTAGAGAAAATTAGTTTTATTCTGTCGGAAGAGTATAAGCGTGCACAGTCACGCACGTTTTCAACAACAGAACTGGATCAACAGCGACACAGAAAGCAGCAGCAGCCTGCATGTCGCGAAGAATGAGTTTCATAGATCGACCGTCGAGTTGACGACGTCCACCGTGTGCTCCTCAGCAGCGTGAGAGGGAGGACGGTGACTTGCGCAGGTCTGGTAGTAGGTTTGCGCTGAATAAACCGCGCTCTCTCATCCTCCTCTCCCACCTGGACCCGGTGTCAGAACAAAGTCCAAAAGACTGAAGGCAGCCATTTTGACTTGGCCGACTTAGACCTGGTAACTGGTTACATGTTTGTGAACTTTGCCACCAATACGGAGGTTGTTTGCTTCGTGAAGCCAATAGATGGGTGTGTTCATCCCTGATTATATATATATATATTTGAAATCAAATACGTTCTTTGGGAAAGAGAGAAAACTTTATTGAGTAAATTTTCGACGTCGGTTCTCCGTGTCGTCGTCAGACTAGAGTAGATGTACAGAAAACAATTAAAATTTCAAACGCGCTACAAAATCAATACTCATTCGGTGCCTCAGCCAGTGAGCTGCCGTCGTATATATACTCGTCTGTCACCGTGCTGATTGTGCGGTCGTTCGCGAAGACCAGGCCAAGGACAGTAGTCGAGGGGCAGCGCATTAGAGCCTGTTTGCCTGCGATATTGAAAATATGACTGCCGGTTCTGAAGACGATGTTGACCCCATTGCGTAGATGTCCAGCAGCATAACAGTGGACATGAGGCTGAAGAGTTTTGGAGCAATTATTCAGCCCATTGGTCACTGTTGGTGACTCTGAAGTTTCCCCATCATCCGTTACACGCCTCATCAGCCAAAAACACCATGTACGTGAATCGTTCAATACAGCCAAATGTCTGCATAATTTTCTAAGGTCCATCGCGATTAGCCGTGTCGAAGTCTTTCCTTAGGTCCAAGTAAAAGTCTGTCCGCGTTTCCTGGCACTGCTTTTGCGGTTGGCAGGCGGCCAAGATCACTTCGATAGTTCCACGGTGTCGTCAGAATATACATTGAATTTCCGGGAGTAGACCGTATTCCGGGTGGCTGTTGAGATGAGTAAGATGAATGCGTGCGGAATTATTCCAGACAATGTTAGGCATCACAGAGCTGCCGTTTCCCTTTCCGTTTGCAGCAATGGACGATTGTAGCATTTTTAAGATCTTGAGCAACTTGTCCCTCCATCCACCTCTCTGGAAGAGAGATGTGAGTTCGGCCGGGATTGCGACGGATCATGGGGTTTCCTAGGAGGAGAATTATTGCACAGCTCTGATTGTTTCAAGGAAAGGCAGGATTTTGGACTATGTCGGTATCGCTTTCCACTGGGGAAGCCCGATCAATGGCAGCGTCAGAGCTCATGAGTGGGCGGTTGAGGACATTTCTGAACTATTTAGTTCAAGACTTCAGAATAGACGTTTCCTCCGTCAAAAGCGGCGGCGTATTTCTTCTATGGGGTGCTCTGGACGTGCTTGATGGGGATAGGGTGTGGGAATAAATCCTTCACATCGTTACAGTCCGCGCACATTTGAATTTTCCCGACTTTGCGAGCCATCCACGCATATTGCATCTCTAACAGTCGCTGTGGCACCAGGCAGTGATGCCAGAAGTAGGTGAGTTTGTTTGTGTCGTTTCGGTGGTACATGTAAGTTGTATGCAGCCTATTTGTCTCTGCAAAGTGTCACGCGGTGGACGCGCCACGGCGATGAAAGATAAGCACAACTCAGTCAGACTACCCGACCACTTCCCGCCCCCTCTCCCCCTTCCCGTTCCAGTGACAGAATCCAGACTATAATTCTCCCGCTGTCCCACAAGTCTGAACACATTTACACCAACTTATGACTATTGTTCATAAGTTGTTTGGCCTGATGAAGACTAATCGAAAACGTACGTTCGCCGTCTTGAACTGCATTTTTTCGCAATTTTTTTGGTAAGTCTCATATTTCAGGGCTGACATGATCACCCTCACTTCTACAGTGCGTGACCGATCTCATGAAATGTTGGCCAAAATTCTGGAATGCGTTTCCGATTAGGAAGGATTACTTAAGTGGGGTTGTTATGTTGATTAACATGCAGCATAACCCTATTAAATCTCGGACTTGCCAGGATGTCGGCTTTTGAATGCACTTCTTTTTGACTTCCTGCAGAATCCACGCTGGGTAAAAAATGACTACTTATGTAGCATGCATTTTCCCTATGAACTTTCAATGGTCTTGTAAATTCAAAAATAATGTACAGAAAAAATGCACAAAATATGCTTTCTTTTGTTCATTTGAAAGGAAATGGCATTACCTTCATATTTTGTGCCCGAAGAAAGTATGTATTTAGGTCTTAAAAAAGTTTCCCTATTCCAGAGTTGTTTTCAGCATGATCTGCCATTGCATCAGCGTTTAGCAATTTCGGTCTGCGTAAGGAAAATCATATATTCCTCTATGTCTTTAAGAAGATACCACATAGATTTCATGAAATTTTGCGATGGATCCGGACTTTGTTGTACATTTCGTGAGGAGCATTATTAAGCGGACATGTGCGGTCTTGCATGCATGGACATCGCACGGTCTTAAAAATCTCATAATTGAAAGTATTTTAAAACCAAAATTTGCACTTTCTTTGGGTACAAAATATGAAGGCAATGTGATTTTATACAAAAGAAAACATATTTTTGTGCATGTTTTATGTGAAATATATTTGAATTTATAAGACTATCGAAAATCAATAGGAAAAATGCATGCTATTTATGCGCTCACTTTTCACCGAGTGTGGTTTCTTCAAGAGTTTACTAGGAAGTGCACTCAAAAGCCGACATCCTGGCGAGTCCAAAATGCTATAGGTTTATGCTGAATGATAACCAGTCAACAACCACATTTAAGTAATCCTTCCTAATCGGAAACGCATTCCAGAATTTTGGCCAACATTTCATGAGATCGGTCACGCACTATACTTCTCACATAGATGTGTCTTTCTACAGACAGCTTCTGCATGCTATGCGTTTGAGTCAAAGCAGTCTTAGAATCTTTAATCTAGGTAATACTTCTCTGTACAGGTTTTAATTCTTCTAATTTTAGAGCGCTAAATAGCGGTATCTGGCCTATTTATGAAATTGCAGCCGAATTTCTGGAGTGCTTTCAATCAGAAAAGATTGCTTAGGGTGTTGGTAACAGTACTTATTGTGCGACATATTCACAGGATATTTCAGTAACACAAGGTGGATTATCATACTACCGCCTCATATTTTCATATGACCAGAACGTCCGGATTGCTGAAGTGGATGGCTACCTGCAGCTGATGCCACTACCTCTCCATGGTGGCCTAATATTCCAAAGCTGCCGGAAATGTGATAAAAGAACTTCTTACGGTGAGACAAACGTCTCTAGGAAGATTCGGAGCGTTCTTTATGACAGTTCGAGCGTCGAGTCCGTCGATGTCCACTGTGTGCTTAACGGCAAATTGCAGCAGGCACGGTGACTTTAGCGTAAATTTGTTACTAATGATAGTTGGCATGCGCTATACTCTTTCTTCCGTACTCAGCGCCTGGACTCGGCGTCAGGACAGAGTCAAGAATACCGGAAGCGCAGGTGGATGGCACGTCCGAGTCCGCAACCTTGCGTTCCACTCCAAACCCCCAGGTCCACACAACAAATGACCAGGTTTTTGACCAACAACAAAGCCACAACAACAACACCCCAACAGGGCTCAGAAGGACGATGATGACTGGTCAGACATGCCCACCACCTGTATACCCAGCAGGAGTGCAAGCGCATCTACCGTCATTGAACCAGGTGTCAGGGAACTGCCAGCGCATACCAGGCTGCGAAGGCCATGGTTTGCTGGCACTGGCGTAGCACACGCTTTCAGACCTTGTGACGCGTTCTTTATAGACAAGATTTCGCAATCCGCAAACTGCAAGAAAAGTACCCTTTCATGCAAATCGTCTCTGTGATTCCGGTGAGGACTTTGACACAGAGAAATGTGATGTCGGACATGCAGACGGTCATTTTTTGACACTGTTTTCTGTAGCATTGTAATCTACAGTAGATGTGCTAACTCATGAAATGTTAACCAAAATTTCGAAATGTGTTCTCGTTTCGAAGAAAAGATAAATTAAGTAGTGTTGTAAAACTAATCATGATGCAGCATAAATCTATAATGATCCAGTTGCCTCAGAGTGTCGGCTTTCGAAAGAACTTATTTTCGGCTGCATGCAAGATCTACACCTTGCAAAAAATGACTACATAAGTAGCATGCAATTTTCTCATTGATTTTCGATGCCCTTGAAAATTCGATCATATTTCATGGAAAGCATATATAAAAACATTCATTCTTTTATTTACTAGGTAGAAAATCACGTCTTCTTCCAATTTCATACTCAAAAGAGGAGTATAATTGGTTGTTAAAAAACTTTTCTAATTCCCGAATAATTTTGAACCTGACCTGCTGTCACACTTGCATTCAGAGTTTAAAAACTACAAGCTGTATGTTTTCCGTGTACGGTAAAACATGCATTTCTCTACGGTGTTAAGAGGAGACTATATGAGATTCATAAAATTAACCAGTGGATCTGAGCAATATTGTTAACTTTACAAGCCACATTCGCAAATACAGATACATGACGTTCCACGAACGGCCATTTAACGGTATTAAAAAATATCACAATTGGAAACTTTTTTTAAACCGAACTATACTCTTCTTTTGAGTATGAAATCGGAAGAAGACGTGATTTTCTACCTAGCAAATAAAAGAATGAATATTTTCATACATGTTTTCCATGAAATGCAATCGAATTTTCAAGGGCATCGAAAATCAATGAGAAAATTGCATGCTACTTAAGTTGTCATTTTTTGCAAAGTGTAGATCTTGCAGGCAGCCAAAAATAAGTTCTTTCGAAAGCCGACACTCTGAGGCAACTGGATCATTATAGATTTATGCTGAAGCATGATTAGTTTTACAACACTACTTAATTTATCTTTTCGAAACGAGAACAAATTTCGAAATTTTGGTTGACATTTCATGAGTTAGCACATCTACTGTAGTGGCACCACCTCCTGCATACCCAGCAGGAGCGCAAGCGCATCTACCGTCATTGAACCAGGTGTCAGGGAACTGCTAACACATACCGGACTGCAAGTACCATGGATTGCTGGTACTGGCGTAGCACACGCTTTCAGACCTTTTGACGCGTTCTTTACAGACAAGATTTCGCAATCCGCAATCCGCAAAGTACTCTTTCATACAAATCGTCTCTGTGAGTCTGGTGAGGACTTTGACACAGAGAACTGTTATGGCGGACATGCAGGCGGTCATTTGTTGACACTGTTTGCTGTAGCACTGTTATCTATGTTCTATTTACCCATATTGTTTCATCTCTCTAGGCCGATCTTTATTTAAACAGCCTACCTTATCTTATAAATACGCAATGACCGTGTGCAGTTGAATAAGAGGTCACGAAATTTTATGACGTCAATCAATTCCACATGTTTCGTTGCCTTGTCCTTGTTCACCATTCATTGTGTTATTCGGGGAAAACGAACTGCTGGTTGGTCACCCAACACCCGACAAATGCAAATGTAGACGAGAGTAAGATAACATTGCTGACAAAGACCGGGGAAACTGACATGGCCATTTCTGGCATGTTAGCCGTCATTAGCCAGCCATATTCAACCCGAAGCTATGCAGCCGCGAAGCTGAAACCCGCGGCATGTTTGTTAGCAGTCTACGCGGTAGCCATCCAGCCAGGGGATTGTCGCCTTGCCGGTTGTAATCAGTTATACTTACAGTGGTAAAGGGTGGAACACTGATCGTGTTACGGAACTCGTTTTTCCGCTGTGCCTTGGTGTCCTCTTTCGAGCCGCACAGCGGCACGTCACGCAGACAAAATAGCATTTTCAGCAAAGAAAAGGAGAGTCGCGGTGAGTTACGGGACGAGCGAGTTCTCTAACTTGATCAGTGCGCGCCCCTCTACCATTATAAACGAGAGTCTCCAAGACCACACTGCGGAGGACTATGCGCTGGATGCATAAACAGGAGCAGGCATGCAGCAGAATGCGGATCTTTCTGTCTCCAGCTGCTCAAAAAATAGACTGAACGTCAGTACGGTAGGGAAAGGAGAGATGAATCAGTTGACGCGACCAATTATTGCAACAAACACACCTCTAATATCAATGACACTCGTCTAACAGTAGTAGCAAAACTCGCACTTTAGTGGAGAACGATGTTGATAGTATCAACATCGACAAAACAACTCCCTGGGGAATTGAAAAGCCAGCTAGTTTCTCAGCCAGCTACTGCACTCTGTTCAGAATCGCCGCGACATCCACTGAAACAAAAAAACTGGTTTTGTGCATAATCGTCACTCTGAAAACGCCGAGGGCACTTTATATATCACTTGGTGCTTTCGTCATTGATTTCGATACTTATTAATGTCCTTCTCCGAGAGCACACCTACAATATACGAACATAAGCTTGCAAGAATCTGAAAAGGCGTACACATGAGGAGGGACTCACAAGTAAGATTTTAGCACCAATATTTCGTATTTTGAGGACGGAGCACTCAATAACGCACTGTTTTCAGTTCTTTTTCTTCTCCTCTGGCCTGACCTCGTCCATCACGAATGTGTTTCACAAAAGACCTGTCTGACTGAAAAGCCGAATGACCAGACAAATTCACACTGAGTGGCGAGATGTTCGTTATTTTCCACTGGAGTTCGTCACTGAACTTTGTCAGGATGACCTATTTTGTCTCCCCTTGGTACAGTGATCACATGACCTAATTAAATTGTTTTGTCGTCTTAGGCGAAACCACATGAAGGTACACAAGTGTATTTTCGAAGCTTCTTCTAACGTATTCTAGCAAATAACATAGGTCTGCAAGTGTGGGTCGTGTTAGCCGTTGGGGCGAAAATGTTAACAGTCTAGTGAACAGACGACGGTACAAGTGTACTCTTGGTTTTCCTTGAAGCTAACTGTTTTTAAAATTTAACTTTTGGCAATTTATTAATCCCTTGAGTTCTTGCCTAGGCCTAAATAATACTTTGACCTCAGAAACGGCATGACAGCCGTCATTAATTTTTTTTTGAAAAACTAGATAAACTTATTAGCATGCATGGATTTCTCAGCAATGTACATAAAACCCTGGCGAGAAACAAAACATTCCCCGAATTCTGGGAATCCACCGGACTTACCGTAATACTTACGGCCGACATATCATAAATAATGAAAGAATTTCAGCGGGCCTCCCTGTACAACATTAATGAAAGCGAATGACGTGCCTTCTAATTCAGTCAGTTTTCATTAAAGCAAATTGATGGAACAAGCGAGGCGTATTTGGCGTATTTGGAGATAGCAGTTAGATGGACGCTAGTGGAGACTTATGTTTTCACGCCTTCTCTGCATGACATCAATGAAACATCTGATCCGGTTTCGCTTTATCTGATTCCAGGCATTTAGAAGTACAAGTGAATGCCCAGAAGGATTTGGAAATTCTGATACTCTTCAAAGAACCCGTTGAAGGCAGCCTCGAAAAGTAAGCCTTGGATTGAACTCAGTTGATTCCTCGAGCCGCGAGAGACGCGGGATTAGTCGAGCGCGGCATCGATGAGCTGATAGTGAAGACGAATGCTTAGACTGGCAGTATTAGGGATACACGCAATGGCAATCTTGCCATACAACGAACATTATCAAAACGACTGTTCGGCCTTAATGAATGACGATGCCCACAGTGTGTTTCACAGCATGGTGAGAGTTGAACTGATGACTTGCGCGAATCTCTTTATAGTGATGGTAGACTTGTACAGCATCTACTGCACTCCCTCTTCTCTCCTACCTGGACTACGTGTCATTACGCTGTCAGGAAGACCAAGGGCTGGAGAGGGCGCAGGTGACTGAAATCGTCAGTGGGGAAAGTAGCCGAGACTAAAACGGGGAAGGCAACCTGTTGTGTGACATATCTGCAGCAAGACTGAAGGAAGGCTAGAATCCCCGCAAAAAACCATGCTGACAGAACGCGCGGGACAGCAATACCCCAAACCTGGCAGCAAACCTAGCCGTAAACTCAAAAGGGAACAGATGACGAAAATGCGATCACTAGGACAACAAATTTAATGGCCTGACCTTTCCGATTTTCACTCGAATCCATCATCAGAGGCATTCGCAGATAAAGTTGAACCTAGTCCTAAAGTTTACTATAACTCTTCCGCCAACCCTAAACTTAATACTAAACCTAGCCCTAAACCAACCACAAACCCTAACCCTAATTCTAACCCTAACCCTGACCCAAATCCTACCTATAGCTCTAACACTAGGCCTAACCCTAACCCCAACGCTAAACCTACCCTATCACCCGAAACATCTGGCAGCCCATTTCCGTTTTAACCTTGGATACTTTTTCACTAACAACTTCAGCATTCTCCGTCAGCTAACTTTACTTGCAATGCCTACATTGCGCTTACACTTGGAACCAGGACAGCGTAACTGATCCCTGCCCATTATTAAAATATATGTGGAGGAAATTGAGCCTGTCTATTCCATAGCTCCAAACAGCTGTCATCTAGAAACGTACTAATCATCGATATGTAAAGTCGGCATACTACTTAAGTATCAAAATTATTTGTTCATCGACTTGTAAATGTGGACTCTTTCTGTGAGCACTCGCAGTTGAAACGGAGACTCGCCGATCCAAATAACATTTTTCAGTTAACAAGATCTCCGCCTAAACCATTTAATTGCCCAGTCGCAGCGGACAGTTCATGGTTTCCATCCAGCTCCTGCAAGCTTCGCTGTCCCCCTGTCTTTTGCTGTATTAGTTTCAACACTTCCTCCTGGCATAGAAGCGGCTCAAAGCCTGCTTTCATTTTTCACAACTAAAAGGTTCTGACAACCCAAAAGTACGCGATCATTTAAATTTCCTCCTGCGCTCTCTAGCACATTCTCGTAGCGCTGCAGGAACGTTAGCGGGTATAGGCCGAAACTCGCCTCCGTGTTGCATCGTTTCTTTTACTATACTGAATTTATGCTACATTGGGTGACCGATCTCATGAAATGTTGGCTGAAATTCTGGTATTCCTTTTCGATTAGGAAGGATCACTTGGTAGGGTTTTAATATTGATTATCAAGCAGCATAATACTATGACATTATAAACTGGCCAGGATTTCGGCTTTTAAATGCACCTCTTTTCGACCTCATGTAGAAACCGTAGTCAGCAAAAAATGACTGCTTAATAAGCGTGCATTTTTAAATTCATTTTCAATGGTGTTATAAATTGAATATTTTTTATAAAAAACACGCACAAAATATGCTTTCTTTTGCTTATTTGATAGAAATTCACGTTTTGGTCACATTTTATATTAGAAGAAGGGATATATTTCGGTTTAAAAGGAGTTTTTGTTTAGGAGAGTTTTTAAGACCGTTAAATGTCCTTTCTTACAGCATCGTACCTGTCCGTTTATTAATGCTCTCCCTGAAATGTACAACATATTCCGCGCGAAATTTTGCGATCTCTTTATGGTATCTTCTTAAATATGTAGATGAATATATGAGTTTCCTTAAGCGGAAAGCATGCACCTTACATGCTAAAGTTTGCTTATGCTAATGCAAAGGCTCACTAGACTCAACATTATTCATGTTTTCCATAAAATATATTTTTATTTATAACATCATCGAAAATCAATGTAAAAACGCATTTTACTCAGGTTCTCATTTTTTTAAAGTGCTGTCATTACAGGAAGTCGAAAAGAGGTGCACTTAAAAGCGGACATCCTGGCGAATTTGAAATATTATAGGATTATGCTGCATGATAATCAATATTACAAACCTACCAAGTAGTCCCTCCAAATGGAAAACGCATTTCAGAATTTAAGTCAACATTTCACGAAACCGGTCACTCAACCGAACGCTTGCACTGATTTGTCCGCAAGCTACGTGGATTTTCCCCCGCCTAACGGCGTGCCAACTAAGCGGGCAGAGGAGATTTGAAAGGTGGTCAGGGAATCGATCGCTTGGCTTAGCAAAGCCCGCAGTAGTCCCTGTTTTTCATCACGACCGCGATGAACTCACTCGTTGGTCAACTTCAGAATTCACTAGGCGCTGCATACGCACAGCTATAGGACCATATTTTGGTCAGCAGAATACTGGGAAAACGAATAAAAATTAAGAGCTCAGAGAAGATCAGCGGTTCAGGCGCTCCGAAAATACAAATTTTCTGCTGAATGCTTATCCAAAAAGACCAGCCGGAAGGACGGAACTGCCTGGAATTAATGATTATTTGCGACTTATTTTAATCCAACTGTGAAAGACGAGGCGGTATTTGAACTCACAACAAAAGGGTGTAGGCTTGAGAACGTCCAAATCTCTAAAAACCTGAGCCACAAGGTCCCACCAGGAGTCATGAATTTAACCACATTTGGGTCAAGTTACCTGCCTAGCCTGCTGCACCTTATGAAATTCACCAAGTCTGATACAGTAGGCTGAATGTCTAAGCAGCATTTCCTGAATAATGTATCAACAATGCGATTTACCTCACGGCTCCCGATGAACCTCTTAGCTCTGGTGACTACAGTAGGTTAGCTAACTCATGAAATGTCAACCGAAATTTTGAAATACCTCCCCTTATCGAAAAGATTAATCAAGTAGTGTTGTAAAACTAGCCAGCCTGCGACATAATTTAATAAGATTTCAGTTACCTCGGGACGCCGGCTTTCGAACAAACGTCTTTACGGCTGCATCGAAAAACTATACTCGGTACAAAAGGACAACTTAAATAGCATGCATTTCCTCATTGATTTTCGATGCCCTTAAAGATTCAACTACACTTCTTGGAAAACATGCATAATTTTTTTACTCATTTGCCCATTCAGTAGTAAATCACGTCTTCTTCCAATTTTATACTCGAAAGAAGGGTATAATTCGGTTTTAACAAAGTTGCTAATTGGGAGATTTTTTAATAACGTGAAATGGCTGTTCATAAAACGTCATATCTCCGCATTTACCAATGTGGCATGTAAAGATAACAATATTGCTCAAATTTTATGAACCACATATGGTGGCCTACTAATACCGTAGAGAAATGCATGGTTTTCCGTATAAGGAAAATATACGACTTGTATTTTGGAAACCCCGAATGATAGCATAACAGCAGGTCGGGATCAAAATTATTCGGGAATTGGAAAAAGTTTATAAAACTAAATCATAATCTTCTTCGGAGTATAAAATCGGAAGAAGGCGTAAGTCTCTACCGAATATGCATTCGAAAGCCGGCATCCTGCGGTAACTGAATTATTATGAAATGTTGCTGTAGGCTGATTAGTTTTACAACCCTACTCAATTAAACTTTTCGAAACGAGAACGCATTTAGAAATTTCGGTCGAAATTTCATGAGTTAGCCCACATACTGTAGAACGTCGGCTGTGCCGAAGCCCTGCTCGAACTCCGCCGAAGTCGCCGCGTCTTCCACGGCTGGGTCAGAATAAAGTAAATTATTCTGGATTCTCTATACGCCTTTCATTTTCGTGACAGCAAAATAAATGAATAAGACATTAACTGCCACTAATCTGCTGAGTTTGTTTGTTTACGGTTTCTTCCATTTGTGTAGGTGTTTTGCGAATATTGGTCACTCCCTCATCTAAGTAATCAGAAGGGTTACATGCCTACGCTTTTTGTCCGGAAGACCGACCAATCAACATGCATCAGGTAAACTTTTGTGCTGGTCTCGAAAAAAGGCTGGAAATCACGACATTTTGGAAATTAGTTTATGTTCGGTTATTGTTACAGTAGTGTGCGCATCAACACGCAAACTTTGCAGTTCAAATAAGAACAAATAGATGGTCTTGCGAAATGCGCCTACGTATATAGTACTTCAGTATGTGCTAAAGAAGTTTATTCAACAGTCGATAAAATATGAACTTAAAAAACATAAATTGTTTTCTCCCGACAAGGAGGTATTAATGATAAACACCTAAGAGCATTTCGTTAGGCTGGGTAGCTGATATTCTTCTCTGCTACAGAGCCGGTTCGTAATAAAAAAATTCGCTGAAAATGGAAATTGAATAATTCACACGGTTTTGCCAAAACTTCTGTTGGGGGTGGCTACACTCCTAAAGACACAAACCAACCAAGCACTGAAGGCCACGGGCGGTTTTTTACCGCGCTGTTAGCATAATCGTCTCGCCTCTTCAAAGGGTGCTTCCCTCGAGTCCGATCGACCGTGTATGCAAGTTATCGATCAGTTCGTCTAGAATATTCTTCCAGAAGTGCATTTGGCCGAATTCAGACTAACCCCAGTAGGATGTTATAAATACGCATTACTTTCCAGTTAGACTGGACTTGCAGTTTCCCAGTGCACATTTCCGTGACCGGTCGTGCTCTCCCTCTCTGCCGCGTTTGTATTGGGGACAAAAATCGAGTACGCATACGGTCCACGTGCTTTCATATAGCAGGGGGGGGGGGTCAAAACAACATCCATTAATATCGATAGGTGTTAAGTGAGCTGCACAGAAAGCAGTGGTCATCTGTCCAATGTTACTTGCTGATTTTTACAGGGCTTTGTTGTGTTAAATGCGTTAAGAAAGACTAGAGGTTCCTCTTTTGTTGGTTAGTTCACTGGCTTTCCGATTAGGAAGGATAACTTACAGAAGATGTGCTAACTAATGAAATGTCAACCAAAATTTCGAAATGCGCTCTCGTTTCGAAAAGATAAATTAAGTAGTGTTGTAAAATTAATCATGATGCAGCATAAATCTCTAATGATTCAGTTACCTCGGGGTGTTGGTTCTCGAAAGAACTTATTTTCGGCTGCATGCAAGATCAATACTCTACAAAAAATGACTACTTAATTAGTAAGCAATTTTCTTATTGATGTTCGATGCCCTGGAAAATTCAATTATATTTCATGAAAAGCATGCATAAAATATTCATTCATTTACTTATTCAGTAAAAACTCACGTCCTCTTCCAATTTCATACACAAAAAAGAGTATAATATGGTTTTAAGAAAGTTTCTAATTGTGGGATTTTTTAATACAGTTAAACGGCCGTTGATAAAACGTCATGTCTCCGCATTTAGCAATGTGGCATGTAAAGATAACAATATCGCTCAAATCTACTGCCTTATTTTATGAACCCCAAATGGTGTCCTATTATGACCGTAGAGAAATGCATGGTTTTCCGCACAAGGAAAATAAACGGCTCGTAGTTTTGAAACCCTGAATACAAGTTGAACAGCAGGTCGGACCCAAAATTATTCGAGAATTGGAAAACGTTTATAAAACCGAATCATCCTCTTCTTTCGAGTATAATATCGAGGAAGACTTGATTCTCTACCGAATATGTAAACGAATGAATAATTTTATGCATGTTTTCCATGCAATATAATCGAATGTTCAGGGGCATCGAAAATCAATGAAAAAATTGCATGCTACTTAAGTAGCCATTTTTTGCTGAGTATAGATCTTGCATCCAGCCGAAAATAGGTTCGTTCGAAAATCAGCACCCCCCGCTGACTGGATCATTATAGATTTATGCTGCATCATTATTAGTTTTACAACACTACTTAATTTATCTTTTCGAAACGAGAACGCATTTCGAAATTTCGGTTGACATTTCATGAGTTAGCACGTCTGCTGTAAGTGGGGTTGTTATGCTGATTAAGAAGGTGCATAACCCTATAAAATTTCGGACTTGCCAGGATGTCGGCTTTTGAATGAACTTTTTTGACTTCCTGCAGAATCCACACTGGGTGAAAAATGACTACTTACGTAGTATGCATTTTCCCTATGGACTTTCAATGATCTTGTAAATTCAAATATATTTTACAGAAAAAATGCTCAAAAATATGCTTTCTTTTGATCATTTGAAAGGAAATCCCATTAACTTCATATTTTCCGCCAGAAGAAAGTGTGTATTTAGGTTTTTAAAAAGGTTTCCCAATTACCGAATAATTTTCAGTCTGATCTGTCATTGCATTAGCGTTTAGCAATTTCAGTCTACAAGGTGCATGGAAAATCATATATTCCAATATGCATTTAGGAAGGTACACATAGATTTCATGAAATTTTGCGATGGGTCCGGACTTTATTGTACATTTCATGAGGAGCATTAGTAAGCGGAAATGTGCGGTCTTGCATGCAGGACATCGCAGGGTCTTGAAAACCTTACAATTATAAACATTTTTGCAACCTAATTACGCACTTTCTTCGGGCGTAAGATATGAAGACAATGTGATTTTCTTCCAAATCAGCAAAAGAAGCCATATTTTTGAGTATGTTTTCTAAAAAAATACATTTGAATTTACAATACCATCGAAAATCAATGGGAAAAATGCATGCTACTTAAGTAGTCATTTACCCAATGTGGTTTCTGCAGCAGGTCAAAAAGAAGTGCATTCAAAAGCCGACATACTGCGGAGTCCGAAATCTTATAGGGTTATGCTGCATGATAATCAGTAAAATAACCCCACTTAAGTAATCCTTCCTAATCGGAAACGCATTCTCAGAATTTTGGTTAACATGTCATGATATCGGTCACGCACTGTACACTGTATGGCTTCAGTTTACTCTTATCGCAAATACAATGGCAATTGACTATACTCGACAGACACTGAGTTGATTGGTTAATGACACATTAAACGTCTATTAAAGTTCACATTGTCTGGACCATGGTAGGATTTCCTAGAGACAGCAACGGGAAAACATGACCTTGCAACAATTCATAATACTTTCCATCGTAACGACTACGCTCGCTTGCAATCAAAACTCCGGTGGGCTTTTATCTGAGACAACAGGCAAGTTTTTCAAATTCTTTTATGCATTTTTTGCTAGTCTACTCACTTACCCATACGGTTTCCATTAATGCAGCAACTGCCCATTCAGTGAGCCACACGAACCGTAGATACGACAGATACCCTGAACCAGCAGGGGTACTAGATCGGGTCCGACAGGCATTATTGGAAATGCGCACCCATAACATCTGTTGACATTGGGGGTGTGGCGAGACGCCCAGGTGAAGGGCCCATGCCGAGCCAGTTGGGATGCAAGCCGTCAACTTTTTTATTGCTATGTAAAACCTTGACCAGTGTCTCCTGTGGACCAAAGGGCATGATGATAGGTCTTGGTGGGAGTTTTCGATGCGCCAGCTACCTGTGCCCACTCCCGCATCTAGTCTTCTTAACTGTGTCATGGCACGGGGTCAAAGTGGGTACGGAGTTGAGAGTGTGCTAGACTTGACTCTAGTCGCCTATCACCTTAAACTAATTCATGAGCAAGTTCCCGTCTCTGCTTTCACTCTGCTGGGCCCCATCGGTCACGACGGTCGGACTCTCGTGTATGCATCATTCTGTACGCTTAGGGAAACCCGCTATTTCAGCTTATCTGTCGTTTGTTACAAAAGTTTCAGATTTTGCAGACCAGATCCACATGTGTTTTTGCCAGTACTCGCAAGTAATCAGCCTATGAACATACCAAGTCCACTAAATGCAATTGTATTCGTCATCTCTGATGCGATTAAAAGGCTTTGAATGCTTGTTTAGCTATTAAAGTATTTCCTCATAGAATAAATCCGCTCTATCTCCGTGTGACCAACCTGACATGGTAGAACCTACCTGGTCAAAGACAAGAAATGTTTTAAAAAGGGTGTTTTAAGAAAGCTGGGGCACAGTAAGGCACTACGCTAAGCTTCATACTGCGCATTACATTATGGTGCGCATAACATTTTTGGATAATAAAAATGCACAAGCGATATCATTACTTGTTTCCCAGTACATTTATAACATACATGTTACTAGCAAAATTGTTTTATTATGTCATACTGGCGGTGATGATTACGAAGGTATATTCCGAATTTCAATTTTTACCATATTATTTTGTTGGTTATTACCATGTTTTCTTATAGTAGGTGTGCTAACTCATAAAATGCTAACCAAAAGTCTAAAATGCGTCTTCGACTCGAAAAGCTTACTTAAGTAACGTGTAACATAATTTTGGGATAGTTCACTTACTTCAGGATGCCGGCTTTTGGACTTGCTTCCTTGCGGCCGCCTGTA
>CACRXP010000403.1:108025-161764 GCA_902702965.1 Spirometra erinaceieuropaei | reverse complement strand
TATAAGGAAAATATACGACTTGTATTTTGGAAACCCCGAATGATAGCATAACAGCAGGTCGGGATCAAAATTATTCGGGAATTGGAAAAAGTTTATAAAACTAAATCATAATCTTCTTCGGAGTATAAAATCGGAAGAAGGCGTAAGTCTCTACCGAATATGCATTCGAAAGCCGGCATCCTGCGGTAACTGAATTATTATGAAATGTTGCTGTAGGCTGATTAGTTTTACAACCCTACTCAATTAAACTTTTCGAAACGAGAACGCATTTAGAAATTTCGGTCGAAATTTCATGAGTTAGCCCACATACTGTAGAACGTCGGCTGTGCCGAAGCCCTGCTCGAACTCCGCCGAAGTCGCCGCGTCTTCCACGGCTGGGTCAGAATAAAGTAAATTATTCTGGATTCTCTATACGCCTTTCATTTTCGTGACAGCAAAATAAATGAATAAGACATTAACTGCCACTAATCTGCTGAGTTTGTTTGTTTACGGTTTCTTCCATTTGTGTAGGTGTTTTGCGAATATTGGTCACTCCCTCATCTAAGCAATCAGAAGGGTTCCATGCCTACGCTTTTTGTCCGGAAGACCGACCAATCAACATGCATCAGGTAAACTTTTGTGCTGGTCTCGAAAATAGGCTGGAAATCATGACATTTGGGAAATCAGTCTATGTACGGTTATTGTTACAGTAGTGTGCACATCACCACGCAAACTTTGCATTTTAAATAAGAACAAATAGACGGTCTTGCGAACTGCGCCTACGCATATAGTACTTCAGTATATGCTAAAGACGTTTACTTAACAGTCGATGAAATACGAACTTGAAAAAACATAAACTGTTTTCGCACGACTAGGAGGAATTAATGATAAACACCTTAGAGCATTTCGTTAGGCTGGGTAGCTGATATTCTTCTCTGCTACAGAGCCGGTTCGTAATAAAAAAATTTGCTGAAAATGGGAATTGAATAATTCAAACGGTTTTGCCAAAGCTTCTGTTCGGGGTGGCTACACTCCAAAAACACAAACCAACCAAGCACTGAAGGCCACGTGCGGTTTTTTACCGCGCTGTTTGCATAATCGTCTCGCCTCTCCAAAGGGTGCTTCCCTCGAGTCCTATCGACCGTGTATGCAAGTTATCGATCAGTTCGTCTAGAATATTCTTCTAGAAGTGTATTCGGCCGAATTCCGGCTAACCCCTGTAGGATGTTATAAATACGCATTACTTTCCAGTTAGACTGGACTTGCAGTTTCCCAGTGCACATTTCCGTGACCGGTCGTGCTCTCCCTCTCTGCCGCGTTGGTATTGGGAACAAGAATCGAGTACGCATACGGTCCACGTGCTTTCAAATACCAGGGCGGGTCAAAACAACATCCATTAATATCGATAGGTGTTTATTGAGCTGCACAGAAAGCAGTGGTCTTCTGTCCAATGTGACTTGATGATTTTTACAGGGCTATGTTGTGTTAAATGCGTTAAGAGGGACTAGAGCTTCCTCTTTTGCTGGTTTGTTCACTGGCTTTCCGATTAGGAAGGATAAGTTAAGTAGGGTTGTTATGTTGATTAACATGCAGCATAACCCTATAAAATTTCGGACTTGCCAGGATGTCGACTTTTGAATGCACTTCTTTTTGACCTCCTGCAGAATCCACACTGGGTACAAAATGACTACTTACGTAGTATGCATTTTCCCTATGGACTTTCAATGGTCTTGCAAATTCAAATATATTTTACAGAAAAAATGCTCACAAATATGCTTTCTTTTGATCATTTGAAAGGAAATCCCATTAACTTCATATTTTCCGCCAAAAGAAAGTGTGTATTTAGGTTTTTAAAAAAGTTTCCCAATTCCCGAATAATTTTCAGTCTGATCTGTCATTGCATCAGCATTTAGCAATTTCAGTCTACAAGGTGCATGGAAAATCATATATTCCTCTATGCCTTTAGGAAGATACACATAGATTTCATGAAATTTTGCGATGGGTCCGGACTCTATTGTACATTTCGTGAGGAGCATTAGTAAGCGGACATGTGCGGTCTTGCATGCAGGACATCGCAGGGTCTTAAAAACCTTATAATTATAGACTTTTTGCAACCTACATACACACTTTCTTCGGACATAAGATATGAAGGCAATGTGATTTTCTTCCAAATCAGCAAAAGAAGCCATATTTTTGAGTATGTTTTCTAAAAAAATACATTTGAATTTACAATACCATAGAAAATCAATGGGCAAAATGCATGCTACTTAAGTAGTCATTTACCCAATGTGGTTTCTGCAGCAGGTTAAACAGAAGTGCATTCAAAAGCCGACATACTGCCGAGTCCGAAATGTCATATGATTATGCTGCATGGTAATCAATATAACAACCCCACTTAAGTAATCCCTCCTAATCGGAAACGCATTCCAGAATTTTGGTTAACATGTCATGATATCGGTCACGCACTGTACACTGTATGGCTTCAGTTTAATCTTCTTGCAAATACAATGGCAATTGACTATACTCGACAGACAATGATTTGATTGGTTAATGACAGATTAAACGTCTATTAAAGTTCACATTGTCTGGACCATGGTAGGATTTCCTAGAGACAGCAACGGGAAAACATGACCTTGAAGCAATTCATAATACTTTCCATCATAACGACCACACTGGCCTGCACTTCAAACTCCGGTGCGCTTTTATCTGAGACAACAGGCAAGTTTTTCAAATTCTTTTATGCATTTTTTGCTAGTCTACTCACTTACCCATACGGTTTCCATTAATGCAGTATGTAAGAAACTGCCCATTCAGTGAGCCACACGAACCGTAGATACGTTAGATACACTGAACAAGCAAGGGGACTAGATCGGGTCCGACAGGCATTATTGGAAATGCGTACCCATAACATCTGTTGATATTCGGGGTGTGGCGAGACGCCCAGGTGAAGGGCCCATGCCGAGCCAGTTGGGATGCAGGTCGTCAACTTTTTTATTGCTATGTAAAACCTTGGCCAGTGTCTCCTGTGGACCAAAGGGCATGATGATAGGTCTTGGTGGGAGTTATCGATGCGCCAGCTACCTGTGCCCACTCCCGCATCCAGTCTTCTTAACTGTGTCATGACACGGGGGAAAAGTGGGTACGGAGGTGAGAGTGTGATGGACTTGACTCTAGTCGCCTATCACCTTAAACTAATTAATGAGCAAGTTCCCGTCTCTGCTTTCACACTGCTGGGCCCCATCGGTCACGACGGTCGGACTCTCGTGTATGCATCATTCTGTACGCTTTGGGAAACCCGCTATTTCAGCTTATCTGTCGTTTGTTACAAAAGTTTCACATTTTGCAGACCAGATCCACATGTGTTTTTGCCAGTACTCGCAAGTACTCAGCCTATGAACATACCAAGTCCACTAAATGCAATTGTATTCGTCATCTCTGATGCGATTAAAAGGCTTTGAATGCTTGTTTAGCTATTAAAGTATTTCCTCATAGAATGAATCCGCTCTATCTCCGTGTGACCAACCTGACATGGTAGAACCTCTTTGGTCAAAGACAAGAAATGTTTTAAAAAGGGTGTTTTAAGAAAGCTGGGGCACAGTAAGGCACTACGTTAAGCTTCATAATGCGCATTACATTATGGTGCGCATAACATGTTTGGATAATAAAAATGCACAAGCGATATCATTACTTGTTTCCCAGTACATTTATAACATACATGTTACTAGCAAAATTGTTTTATTATGTCATACTGGCGGTGATGATTACGAAGGTATATCCCGAATTTAAATTTTTACCATATTATTTTGTTGGTTATTACCATGTTTTCTTATAGTAGGTGTGCTAACTCATAAAATGCTAACCAAAAGTCTAAAATGCGTCTTCGACTCGAAAAGATTACTTAAGTAACGTGTAACATAATTTTGGGATAGTTCACTTACTTCAGGATGCCGGCTTTTGGACTTGCTTCCTTGCGGCCGCCTGTAAATCTGTGAAAAATGCCTACTTATGTAGTGAGAATTTTCCCCCATTGACTTTCTCTGCGGTTATGCATTCAAATGTATCTCATAAAAAACATGCATAACCATACAGTATAATACGTTCCATGTATCCATTTCATACCACTCGTAGTTTTTTGGAATGGTTTTTAGAACGTGGTTATCCCACAGTAGTCAATTGACTTTGACCCAACTGTTCATTGAAATTTCGGTTTGACCCTAAAATTTCATGTTCCGAAAATTTAACTCCATGTCCTGCACTGCTAGCTTTCCGAAATTATTCACTTAATTATTCTCTGGAGTTCATATACCAGGAACCGCGTAGAGAACATTGAGGGTCCCACTATGTAGCTGAACCCCTCGCACCTGTTTCACGCAGCGGCAGAATATCAGCGAAATACGTGTCTGGGCTTTTAGTTAGTACCTATGTCGGCAGTAAGGCATAATACGTTCGATGTATACGTAAACAAATTATTTCTTTTGCTTATTCGGTAGAAACGCTATATCTTCTTTGAATGTTATATTTATAGAAGGGGCTTAAATTTGTCTTAAGGACGTTTCTAATTATGGGACATTTAAGACCGTATAACGCCCTTTCAAGAAAAACATTATGTCTCTACATTTACTAATGTTAGTAATGGAATTTAAACTATTACTAAAATCCCTCCAGAATATCCTATATAAATGCACGATTTTCCGTACACTAAAAATATATAATTTGCGACTTGAAAGCCCCGAATGCAATTGCAACGGCAGATTAGGTTTAAAATTAGTCGCGAAATGGAAGAGTTTTTAAAAGCATATTATACCCTTTCATCAAGTATGAAATTCAAAAATGTGATAACTACCAAATGAGTAAAGGAGTAAGTATTTTTATGTATGCTTTCTACAAAACTTAGTAGGAGGCAAGAACAGAGTTTATGGATGTGCCAACTGAAACATAGTCATTTCTGTTATAGTATTGCTATGGTATTGTGTTCAACAGTGCATATTTCGGTAGGAACTTTGTTCTCTAAATATTTGCTTTCAGGGCAATTCAAATTGTTTTCATGTCCAAATGAAGACAGTGACTGCTCCTTTTAAAGATATCCTCCATCAGCATTAAAATTTACAAGAAAAAAAGCGTGAAAATTTGCTACATCATATTATGAGTAGAAATAGAGACAAATAATCTCCCATTAGTGCGAGCAGAAGACTGTCGGAATTACGCCATTGTATTGAGCATTTTACAGAATTCCACTTTATAAAGCCACTACGTGGATAAACACACAGTAGCAAAGGAGACTACGGCTTTAACCTCTGGCTCATTAACCATCGTCAAATGCTCGCATTCCAGTTCAAATGAAGATACGGCTTTGGAGGCGTTCGCCCTCGGTCTTGAAGTCCAATGTTCTAGCAGTAAGCCCCTGGTCCCCTTATTCCGCTGCGATGGTAAATAGTAGGACGCGGAGTGAATAGTGCTCGTCTCGTTTGTAAATTGAAACTCTAGCCCAGAAATCTGCACAGCACCGGCCGAGCGGCACCAAGCCAGAAAAACTTTCCCCCCGTACGTCCATCCGTCACTGTCGCCGTCTGTTCCACATCATTTGTGGCCGTTGTGTGACCGCATGCAAGGGCGCAGACTGAGTTCCCAGGCGGAACAGGCATCCCTCGGGCAGCCGGATCACTGCAAATCGAGCCAACAATTAAAGTCCTAAATTCACCTTGTCTGTCTTAACTCAGATTCTCTTGACTGTGAGAGTGCCATCTATTTCAGAGAACGTACTGCATCATGATTCAACCTTTAAGGACGATCTTGCCGAATCGAAAGGAGGTTCCGTGGGAAGATTTCTTGCGCAAAGCATTTCTGCTCTGAACGAGTCCCTGCATTCATTTGGGAAACAAGAGACAGTTTTCGCTCCAGTCCTGAGTTTCGGTGACATTTCCTTTAAGAGAAGCTGTAAAATGGTGTATTTCGATGAAGAAAAGGACTACACTTGCGCAGAGGTCCGCTTCCCGTTCAATTTCCAAATAAACTACGTAAGTCGTTCTAATATCTGATGCAACGAGTTTTTAAAAATGCGAATTTTTTGTGTTAAGTGGCTCTAACAACCAACATTTGATTCGACTTGCCAATCGCAGGTGGACAACCTAGACTCATTACTCGTGCGGACAATGACGAAAAACATTGCGGACGCAGTAATGAATATTTCTGGACAAATGAATGCCGATCAGGAACGGCCGAGATGTAAAATTACTGTTCTATCCTTCAGAAATATTGCTGAGGAGAATTTGGAAGACATTCGCTTACCCTTCAGTTATATATCCAAGAAGGACTTGGTGAAAACACTAAAGTCGGTGTTTGCTTACCTAGAGGGGCAAATTCCTCTACGGTGCTAGCGCTTGTCAGTCAAATAAGTGGATAATGAATAAATTATCTTCTACTGGCTTTGCTGTGATCCAGTTCGCTGGAGATTTGAACAATTGGCCCGCCTTCACAGAGAATGCGATGCTTTTGTTTTTATGGTGTTCCGTTCTGCATAGCGTTTTATCTAAAAAAGGACTATTCTGCTTTCGACAGTAGCTGTGGGCAACGCCCTTGCATCCGAGGGCGTCGAGACGACCTCGTGCTATCAAGTCGCCCAACAGAATAAAATATGCTAGCGGGCGTCGTGGGTGTGGCTATAGGAAGATGACTTTTAAGCCGTAAATGGCCACAGACAAATCATCAGTCTCTGTGGGGACTACACCCGCGCGATAGACTTTGGGAGGGGAGGGGAGGAGGGAGGGGTTAGATTATCATTGACGCATACAGAAGCACAATGATAGGTAGTGCAGTTATATCTGTATTGTCCCACTGCCGTACTTATGTAGAGTTACCAAAACCATGCACCCCAAACATCACCACTTCTAGTTGAAAAGGTTCTCCGAGGCGGCAGACAACTTCCTTCTGAAGATATCTGACACCGATTAAGCAAATGTACAAAACTGGTTGCGTTCGGACGAGTCTTATAGTCATTACTTACCTAGAATTTGTGTCTGATTAGAAATATGTTGCTCCAATCATGCGTCTGAAGTAGGAACATAGCAAAATTTTCTTTGCAAGAAGAATTTTACCGTACTCTTTGAAGACACCCAAAAACACCAAACCGTTGTAGCGCACAAAAGCGGCGACTGTATTTGACACTTAGGTTTAATATTCCAAGGTAAGAGATGACGGTTTGGATAAAAATACATTTATTAACAAAGTTGTACGGGACTCCCGCAGTGCTGTATACCGCTGTCTGGTTCAATAATCTGACAATAAATGCACAAATAAACGTCAGTCCCAGTGATTTCATCTCCGTCTCCCGTCAGTTGAAAGTACGTAGCCTGAACGCCAAGGTTGGCATGCGCGCTATAAAAACCAAGTACAACTTTTTTTCCGAAGGAACTTGTAGCGTCGGTATTTAAAAAAATAGGAAATGCCCAGAACTTCCCGAGGTCACACTATTGAACGACCTTTACATTAATCGGCATATAAAGTTTGATGTCTGGAGGGAATGTTAGCATATTCTGTTCGCTGATTGGCACAAACTTTGGAAAAGTGTTGATTTTCAGGAATTTTAAGACGGAAGGGTGCTGTAAATGTATTTTACGCCCGACGACGATCTAGGGAACAAGAATTTTAAATTCACCAAGTCAGGACGTAGTTTACACTTTGAGATGACTTCAGAAATCCGGATTTGTATTTGCGCATTTTAGGTGGAATGCACAAGCCCGTTGTAAGACGAAGTTGAAAGTTTACGGCACAGAGGTTACGGCGACAGATAGACATCCAGGTTTGGGGCTGGGCACTATGTTGCGTAAGTGCCAGAAATGAGTAACAGTTTCAGTTGTGATTCGTCGTGTGGGGGTTGAGTGGCGATTCAGTGCGATCCCACCTGACCAAGCATGGATTATCAGTCGTTTCCAGGACGTGGGTCGGGCTCGGTGAGTCGCGCACACACACCATCGAATTGAGCGTCTACGTCGAACCGGTGGTTGGTGTCGCTAATGTTAGTGTATTAGACTGTGGGGACGCTCTGCGCCTGTTTGGTGTTAATGATGACGATTACTTTCGTGCCATGCCAATTGTGACGGCGATCACGCCTAAGGGCGTGCTCAAATACGAGACAAAATAGGTCACGTCGGCGGATGGCCAGCTTGTGTTCGCTAATATGGGCTCCAGATCGTTGACCTTAATGATTGACGTAAGCACATGGAGCATAGGGTCCGGTAGATGACACTAGCTGTAAAATAAACAGGCGTTGGGATGTACTTTCAATTGGCAGACCAAGTGGTATAGGGGGAAACAGAGCGACTGCGTCGAAACATACAATGTAATCATCAGGATATACTTGCAGGTTTTGACGCTCTATTGTGAGGTGATTTTGCTTCCAGTATAACATCCTGGCAGGACTCTATGTAAGCAACCCGAATAACAGCACATTGATGGAGAATTTCGTTTGTTGCGTTTTTGGGATGCCATCCGTATGTGAGACACTAGAATCATTTTGGATCACAAATTTAGAGTAGTCTGGAGTTGTGAGTTTCATTCGAACAAGATTAGATATAGATTTAATCTGTAATGAGCGCACAACGATCCGTTGTTACTTGGCGTCCACAACATTCAGTTTTCCGATCAGTTATGCTTATGCAAGCTTTAACGTTACCATGAGGAACTCGTTTTTTGCTATGCAAATTGGTGAGGAGAACCGGGATATCTGTCTCAAACCGTCTACATGACCATCAGTCAGCGGTCAGGATGCGATAAATTTATCCCAACCGGCCATATACACATTGTAAGCGGGCGCAAAGTTGCGCAGGAGAACACTCGCATCGTTGGCGCCTGCCAATGAGAAAGAGGCGTGAAGTCTTGTAGACACTTGAGTGGGATAGAGCATGAACCAACAGGGCTATTGCTTCAAATGCTACATAAAGTTTCTCAAGATGAACTGAAAAATTGGCTTAACCAACGGCGGCCGAAGGACCGAATGTGACGAAGGTCTATTGGTATTAGCTTTACTAGTGCTAGTCACAGTTTAGAGAAAATTGTTCCTTTCTAAATTTGCCATTCGTCTGAATACAGTTGGGGGTACCAGATCCGAAAAAAACTATGTAACTGGGTTTTTGTTTTCACAGAACATAATTTGTTCTTAAATATGCATACGATCGGTGAGCGTCCCCTACCATTGTATATTCCCGATCGAAAACCGACAAGGCAACGGGCTCGTGGCCCAGCCGTTAGAGGCGTGGACTTCTAACTAACAGGTCGCGAGTTCGAGCCTCGGGTGTTCCACATTTCGGGGTTGGGTATGGATGGCTGACGACGGCTAATAAGCCAGAAAGGGCCATTCCAGTCTCCCTTGTCTCTGTCGGTAATAACATGCTGCCCATGACATAAATGGTCTACACGCAGACTCTAGCGGATACAGCATAATCATTTTGTCAGTGCCTCGCTACCTGTCATTCTCCGTTGCTGCTGATATACAAACAGTAATGTGGGTTAACTCATGAGATGTCCACCGAAATTCAGAAATCCGTTTTCGTGTCGAAAAAACTAATTAAGTAGCATTGTAAATTTAATCCTCATGTAGCATAATTCAATGATAATTCAGTTACCTCAGGATTCAGGCTTTCGACAGAACCTCTCTCCGGCCGTATTCAAAAACCACACTCTGTTTAGAAGTTAGCCTGCATTTTTCATTGAGTTTTCGTATTCCTTAAAATTCTATTATATTCCATGGAAAACATACGTAAAATATTTATTCTTTAGCTCATTCGGTAAAACATTACGTCAATTTTATGCTAGAAGGAATGGTATAATACGGTTTTTTGAAGAAGTTTCTATTAGTAAGATTTTTTAATACCATGAAATTACCGTTCATAAAACGTCATGTTTCTGATTTACCAATGTGGCTTGTTAACAATATGGCTCGAATACATCTTTATATTTCATGAACCCCATATGGTCAACTCTTTATATCGTAGAGAAATATATGGTTTTCCGTACGCGGCAAACATACCGCTTGTGGGTTGGAAACCCTGAAAGCAAGTGTAACGGCGGATCGGGTTCAATATTATTCGGGAATTGGAAAGGTCTTTTGAAAACCGAATTGTGTTCTTCTTTCAAATAAAAACTTGGAAGAAGGCGTAGTTTTCTACTACATGAGTATAAGAATGAGTACTTTTATAAATGGCGAAATAAAACTGAATTTTAAAAAACATTAAAAATCGATGAGACATATGCATGCTACCTAAGCAGTCATTTTTAGGCAGTATAGTTTTTGCATACAAACGGAAAGACGCCCGTTTAAAAGCCGGTATCCTAAGCTAGCTGAAGTGTTATAGAATAATGCCGCACGATGAGTAGTTTTAAAACCCCATTTAATTAAACGTTTTTAAATGAAAACATATTTTGGAATTTCGATTTGCATTTCATGAGTTAGATTTTCTACTGTACATAAACATGCATGCATACATAAATACAAATATAAATGTATGTAAATATCTACATGTGCGCGTGAAAGAAGAATTTAAATGTTCTGGTGGGACGAACAGCGTGTAAAGATAGGTGTCGTAGGGCACTGGGAGATTATGAAAGTTTAAATTGTGGTCCGTCGGGTCGGAGATTCGCCGAATCAATTGGATGGGTCTGAGGTGACTGCCAGTGCTAACACCGAATAAGGACGAGTGTTCGTCGAAGCTTGGCACTTCAATGCAAACAGCACCAACTACCACGTCGAACTGGATGCCCACTACGAAGGTTTGCATTCACAATTCACAGACTTGCGCCCATCATAAGACACTATAACATTGGAAATACTTATTCTCTTGAAGTGCTGATGCTTCATGCACCATCTATCCCAGGTGGCCCTGTTCACACTGTGTACTGGACACAAAGTTGCATGGGAAAGCACTCGCATCGTTGGCGCCTGTCCAATCAGGAAGGGCCGCGAATTACTGGAGGCAATGAACTCAGACGAGGCATGCTTCAAGCGGCAAATCGATCTAGATGCCACATACAAAATCTTTAAGGACAGATTTAAACAGACAAAACCAATCCCGAGAAGATGACTGTAACCAAGCATATAATCCTTTGTCAGATTCGGTCTTGAAGTTAATTGTTTTTGCACGCCCGCTGTCTCAAGAGGAGCTGGGGAACCAGTCTCGAAAATTAACACAATGTAATTTACTGTTTTCCAAAGAATTCCATATTCGTAATTAAATCTCTTAGGATGCCAATTTAGAACATTACGCCGCTAGGAGTGACACGGCAAAATCGATTTTTTCGGCATGTTTAAATGTTGACTGTTTTGCACATTTACTTCACGTCTGAAGACGACTTGGGGAACCAAGATCGAAAATTTATAATAAAAATTGTTTATCTTTCCCAAAAAGCTAATTTATTTCGATTTATGATTCTTTGGATGCTTGTTTTCAAATTTCTACGTATGAATTTTGATCGCGATGTTTTGCTAGAAGCTAGACAGTGGAAAAAGTGTGCGATTCGCGAAGGTTTTTACACAAATGCCTAAAATTGCCAAAATCTGTCCAAATAAAACCTGCCATTAGAACTACCCAAGGATATCAAATTGCATTACGTTACGTCCAAAACATGCTGAGAGGCTTTATATCCAGTGCGAACTTCAGACTTCTTAAATTCCAAGCTTCTAAAGAACAGCATGCGCAATTCTGCCGAGATAATCTCCCTTCAGATGTAGTTGAATCTCTAAACGAAACGATTGCCTGTGTTTCCAACATCGAAAGACAGAAAAAAAGCAGTGTCTTAGACAAAAAATGGATGGCCATCTCTCAACAACTTCCTACAAACCAAAATTGCTCGACGAAGGTAGTGAACCTGTAAGCAAGAAGACTTACAACAGCCGAAGAGAGTGTACTTTCCAAGGGAATGAAATGTAATCTATCCGATGCGAACTACTTAGGCTTCGTTGCAAACTTGGAGTCCATAATATAAGCAGAAAATCTTCTGGACGATGAACGCTACACAATCCGTGATAGCACTGTACGTACCTTAAAGAACCGATGTCCCTTTTCAGTACTATCACACAAAGAAAGGAAGACATTAAAAACATTAAAAAGTGACAAAGGCATTGTCATACTTCGTGCGGACAAAGGAGTATCAACTGTGATTTTAAACAAAGTAGACTACAACGAAAACCTCTTACCAAGGATCCTACTAAGGCGCAGAGTACGGCCGTTGAAAAAGTTCCTAAACGTCTTATAGGAAATAGCAAATATCAGGAGATATTGCAAATCCTTACGACAAACTGAAACAGTCATTGCTAAGATCTATGGACTACCTAAGATTCACAAACCTTAAGTACCACTGCGACCGATATTATCGTTAATCGGGGCACCTAATTACAAGATTTCTAAATGGCTATTCCACAAACTTTATCCGTTGACAAAGTATTTTGAAACATTAATCAATAATTTAGCAGAGATTCTGGACAAATTACAAGGATTGAGAATCGCTGCAGATGAAATAATGGTATCCTTCGATGTCGTCTCTCTGTTTACCTCAGTACCATTGGATTTAGCAAGACAATGTATAGAGAGACGTCTCCAGTACTACGACACGGATATCCCTGCATCTGCTTTGTTAGAACTCTTATACCTTTGTCTAGAAACGAACTTTTCATTTGCACAGGAATACTATTAACAGCTGAAGAGAGCCCCTATGGGATCACCCATCTCCAGTTTTCTCGCAAAGTTATGATGCAGAAATTAGAGGATATCGCAGTAGCACTAGTTAACCCCACATTATGGGTGCGATATATTGATGGCACGTTTGTCATTGTTAAAAGAAGCTGACAACAAACTCCCGTTTCTTGATGTCTTCGTACAGAGAAAGTCTGACGGGACATTTCACATTCAGGTTTACCGCAAAGAAACCTACGCGGAAGTTCTTTTGCATTACGAGAGCAATTACCCAATCTCTTACAAACGGAGTGCCGTGAACAGCCTCTTTAACCGAGCAAGAACTGACTGCTTTGACAACGAATGTGTCCGAGCTAGTTGAAAGACGCCTGAGGAAACACCAAATACATGTGGCGCACAAGCCGACGACTACACTTCGTAACCAACTTGTACACCCTAAGGATAGGGTTGGCTATTTAGATAAGAAGGAAGTCATCTATAAGATACCATGGAACACCTGTAATGCGGTTTACCGTGGTCAAACTGGGAAATCGGCTTCTACACGAATGCACGAACATCGGTTGGCCGTAAAAAGGCGAGACTACTTGTCCCAAGTTGCCATGCATACGTTGAAAACGGGACATAAATTCGCCTGGGACAGGACTCGCATCGTAAGTGTATCCTCATCTAAAAAGGGCCGTGAATTTTTAGAGACCATCTATTCTGATAATGCATGCATCAATCGACACGTAGAATTAGATACGGTGTAGCACAGTTTCAAGGAAAATTGAAAAAGGTATTAGCCAATCAGAGCATTACACCAGCAGGAATGACAAGGCAAAATCTATTTTTTCGGAATGTTTAAATGTTGATTGTTTTGCACACTTACCTCACGTCTGAAAACGACTTGGGGAAATAAGATCGAAAATTTACAATAAAACTTGCTTATTTTTCCCAAAGAGCTTATTTCGTTCGAATTTTACATTTATGTATATTCATATTGACCCAACTGTGAAAAACTCGGCGCCTCGGTGGGATTCGAACCCACGCAGTAAGGGGGAAGGCTTTAGTACAGCCAACGCTCTAACCACCTGAGCTACGAGGCCCCGCCGGACGACGCGAGTTTTATCACAATTGGGTCAAATTACCCGCCCAACCTACTGCAACGTCTGGAATCCACCAAATCTGATACAGTAAGTTGACTGCCCAAGCAGGATTTCCTAAGTAATTCACCTAGAATCCACCAGATGACTACTAGGCTCACGCAATTCATTGATATTTTGGCAGATTTTGAATAATTCATATTGACCCAACTGTGAAAACTCGGCGCCTCGGTGGGATTCGACAGTGCCTGCCCGAATAATAATCAGTCGATTTGCACTTCACTGTACACCTAACATGCAAAAATGTGAAAGCCAAATTAAAGTCCGGAAAACGTATTTGGAGAAACAAAGCTCATTAAGGAACGGATCGCCATCAATAATACAGAGCGTTGATAATATATGGGCAGTAAAATGGCGCACTTTTTCTACAAGCAGACACTTCATTGAAGACCACTAAGACGTAAAACAGCAGCATTTTCGCCTGCTTCATCCTGAATTCTGCGTTCTCCGTCTATCACCACGGTGCTGCCGCCTCAGAAATGCGCTGAGGTTAGATTAACTGATTTTCTAGCTGATTTATGGTGGTCATATCTCAGATGTTACATTTCCACCAAATACAATCTGCCTGAGATAAACCGTTAATAAATCATTATTCATTAGTCGTGTTAGAAAGACTACTTTGTCCAATAGGCTATAACATATTCCGCTTAAACTGGGTCCAGTAGCTTTACGGTCGACTTGAACCTACTCATCACTCCTGCGTAGAGTCTCTCCTCGTTGGTAGGGGATGCAGCATTCGAAGGGGTGGGTATGAAAGGGAGGAATCGGATTCTGACCGGGGCAGGTGTCATTTCCATCTTAAAATGATGTACTGATGCATCATGCATTTCGATTTCACAGGTTACCTAGATTATTCATGCTTAAACGAATTCGGATACCAATAAATTCTCCTTAGACTGACGGCAATCCACGAACTCCTTTGTAGATAAACCACGTTAATAATCTCGAATGAGCAGAAATTTCAGCAAGACACGAACGACTATGGCTGGTTGCCTAACCTCAGTGACCGGCTAAGATATAGCATTCGAGTAAAACTTAATTAAGTTTGATAAGGATTGACCGCAACGAAAGGCTGGAAGGGAGTTGTGTAGGGATATGCTGATGGCATAATTATGTTGGTATAAGCGGAATTATAACGTCTTAACAACCCAACGACGTCAAATTCTACTTCTATGAAGAACGGTTAAATAGAGAACGGATATGTTTTTCACTTATAACAATCTTTTCACAATGCCTTAAACAAGCATGCACGTCAAACGAGGCCTTACCTATATTATACGTTTTAGAGCTGGAAGCTGTTTTCAGTTAGATGGTCCTCCATTACAGGTAGCCATTCGCAGTAGTTCAGCGGACGAGGCAGCTGTCCATCTACAGAGTGCCTTTTCATGCGCAAACACAAGCAGCCGTCGCAAACAAGATGTTTTACTTCCTAAAGATTCTGTATATTCCAGGGCAACAACAGCAGCCAATCCGTATATAGGATATCAAATTTGAAATACGAAAATAAATCCATTCAAACGGATAGGCAGAAAGCAGAAAAATAGGTAGATAAAGCGGCAGAGACCAAGCAAGCGGACTGCTACAATGTAGCGGCCGAACAAGATAACAACGTCTGATCAAGCACGTTGATGATGGAAGGGGAAGAGTGTAGCCTAAACTAAGTCGAACCAGCTGATTGGAAAATCTTGTCTCAAAGTCCTTGTATATCAAAACGAGCGGGATCGGAAGAAACGGGCATACGGGACACCAAATAATGCAGGGCGGGTAAGATTTACTGTTAGGAGGTGTCAAAAATAAACAAATCAATATTTGAATACTACTTATTTGTATTCAAGCTTTATAGTCATAAGTCCGCTTTTCTACGGACAACCCTTTCACGAACTATATTAATATCATTGGGAAATTTCAACAACCTTCAATCATCTAGCCGTATCATATTTTGCACAATATATAGTAACTAAGGTAAAAAATTACCAAATAACTGTTTAAAACAGCTGGGTTTGTAAAACTGCGCCATACACAAAGGCGTTGCTTATTAAATTGTGACATGGATTCTATGCACCGAATTTAGTTTTTCGTTTAAGTGCAGATTCTTCGGTCTTCGTTTTTATCCAGATGTGATGTTGCGTAAGCCACCCAGTGCTGCATGAGATTTATTTTGTGTTGTGGCCGGTTGCTGACTTGTCGGGGTGTTTACTGCAAATTCAAGGATTACAGTGCGTGACCAATCTCATGAAATGTTGGTCGAAATTCTAAAATTTGTTTTCGATTGGGAAGGATTACTAAGGTGGTGTTGTAAGATTGATTAGCATGCAGCATAATCCTATAGCATTTGGGACTCAGCAAGATGTCGGCTTTTGGATGCACTCCTTTTTGACCTCCTGCAGAAATCGCGCTTTATAAAAAATGACTACTTATTTAGCATGCACTTTTCGTATTGATTTTCGATGGTGTTATAAATTCAAATACATTTTATAGTAAACGTGCACAAGAATATGCCCTCTTTTATTAATTTTGTAGGAAATCACCTTTTCTTTGCATTCTATGCCTGAAGAAGGAGTATATTTGGGTTTTAAAAAGTTTATAATTATAAGATTTTTAAGACTGTGCGATGTCCGTATATACAACATCGCACATATCCGTTTACCAAGTCTTCTGACGAAATATACAACACAATCCGGATCCATTGCAAAATTGTAAGAAATCTGCATGGTATCTTTTTAAAGACATAGAGGAATACATTATTTTCTTCACGCAGAAGGCATGCACCGTGTGAACTGAAATCGCTGAATGCTAATGCAATGGCAGATCTGGCTCAAAAGTATTCGGGAATTGGAAAACTTTTTTAAAACCTAAAAATACTCCTCCTTCAGGCATAAAATGTAACGACAGTGTGATGTTCTACCAAATGAGTAAAAGAGGGCATATTCTTGTGCACGTTTTCTATAAAATGTATTTGAATTTGTAACACCATCGAAAATCAATACGAAAAGTGCATGCTAATTAAATAGTCATTTTTTGCAGAGCGCGGTTTCTGCAGGAGATCAAAAAGATGTGCATTTAAAAGCCGACATCCTGGCGAGTCCGAAATGCTATAGGATTATGCTGCACGCTAGTCATTATTACAACGCCACCTAAGTAATCCTTCCTAATCGAAAACGCATTTCAGAATTTCGACCAACATTTCATGAGATCGGTCACGCACTGTATTCATCGGTTTGTCGCATCCAGCGACTATCCGCATTAGATTGCTGAATGTGTGCACTGCCCCTTAGTTCTGTGAGCATTTACAACATTGTCCATCGGCTTCACATCTTCCTCGTATTCAGTGTTTAAATAAGGTAATACTGAGGGTGAACTGTAGACCTGAAGGCACTTGCAAGATGTTTCATCAGATCTAGAAGATGCATGCTTGCTGCTCACAATTGAGTTATTTGGTTCTGGATATATCAATTGCTTGCTCAGGTTTATTTCACGATAACAGCCGCAAACCCCCAATCCTCTGGCGCTATCTCATTTCCCTTAAGATATTAGTTACTAAATTACCGTTCACCAAATACATGTCTAAAACAGCCGTGTTTATAAAACTGCGTCATACACATAGGTGTTGCTTATTAAATTATGACATGGATGCTATCAACCAAATTTACCTTTTCGTTTCAATGCAGGTTCTCCGGTCTTCGTTTTTATCCAGGCACCATTTCGCGTAAGCAACTCAGCGCTGCATCCGATTTCTTCTGTGTTTTGGCCGATTGCTGACTTGTCGGGAAGTTTACTGCAAATTCTAGGATTTTTCATCGTTTTGACGCATCCTACGACTATCCAAATTAGATTGCCGCAAATCACAGAATTTCTCGATAACTAGCTAACAACATCTCACAGACGAAATGGGTTCAAATTTCTGCGATGTTTATTTAACTTTGCATTAGCGGAGATTTCAAGAGTTACATCGATTATCATTTGTTCTATCTGCGTTTGTTACAACTTTGAACTTCAGATCTAGTATAATATTGCTAAAACGACATTGGGAAAAAAAAATCGTTGGTATGGCAAACTGCCTACTTTTGGCGTCCGCCTGCTACTGCCGGCAGTTTTACGAAACTTTTGGAAATTTGTTCCGTGGTACTAAGAAACGCGCAAACATACATCTTCAGTAAACATTTGGGTGCACTGCGACCTCTTGCAACAAACCTGCAGTCCACTCGGTAGCTCTGTACAGTTGTATATCAGCATGCCGTAGGAATCCATTCACCAGCATATTCAAGCATAAGCAGTAGCCTCAGCTCTAACTCGATTGCCGATATATGGACAGACTCGATGAAAATATTCTCAAACTTACTTTCGCTAGATTTTCTTCCGGAGAAAATAGTTAATCTGCTATGCGTCCATAGGAAATAGGAGTTCGCTTCGAAAGGTATATTTTCGTATATGTAGGTAGATATTTCAACGTTTCTCGCTACTGAAAGGCGTCCACTTTGTTTAATCTACGAGAACAACCCACAGAGCAGAAAATATTAACATCTGGGGTTTAGAAGGCCTTAGTTAGATAAAAGTGTATATGCTAAATACTTAATAGGCAGTTTAACACACATTTCTTAAAAACAAAATGGCCGTTACAACTAGGTTTGGGCAATTTCTCATGACTTTCTGTGGGTTCAAAATCCTGCGGCAGTAACTTTCAAGTCAGAACTTCTAAGGTCTGGACGGAAAGGAAACCCATGCAAGGTTGTGTCTACCGACTGAAATTTCCTGTTTATGGCGGTAAGGCATTGTTGCACTGTATCCTTTGTGTGTTAAAGCTGGTTCTGACCTAGATCTTCTTCTAAAATGAAATCAGGCATGCCATGTTAAAAGTGGAAAACCTACTTGATACTGGTCACACCGTCGACCCCAAAACTTCCTTCCGAGTACTTGTTCGGGCACGAACAACTCGGACATTGCGTTACCTGGAGGCAACCTATATACGACGAGTGAAACCAGATCTTTGTAAACAATGACGGACTTTTTGTCAAATTGACAAAAGTCGTGAAGCAATCAGTCTGTTCAAAATAAAGCAAAGTCTAGGGGAGGATATGATACTGCAGGCATGTGCTTTGACACTCCTGAACGCCTTCTCCACTCCTAACTAAACAGGGATATTTTTAGTGCATTCAATGTTCAGAACTGTTCAATGACAAGCATATTGCACATAGGAGTGTTTCAGCAAGATAAGTTCATCCATTCTACACTTCGGCTATACTTTCTGCAATTTTACAGCCATCACTTACATTCAAGTATTCAGGCAACACTTTAACCTAATTCCTTTAAGTAGTCCTTTAGGTTACTTCGAAGTCTTTCGCGCTTCTGACGACTATAACCTTATTGTCTCTCTTGCAGTCCCGAAGTTTAAATGTCATTACTGATTAAAATATTTAAGTTTATGTGGGGTTAATTTCCTTGCTTAAAAGCGAGTGACTGCTTACCGCAGCTACAGGTGTCCTACGCATATTGAGGCTGATTTTTTATATAAATAAGGAAATGCATCTTCCTAGGATGATTGCGGATTCTGTCACCATTGAATGAGCTAAAGCTATTTTATTTTAGTCGGGAATGCATCTATCTTCATAGGCACTTTTGAGTCATATAGAAGCATAAAAAATGATGAGGCCTGTAATTGCACACAAGCCGGCCGTCTGTTATAAGAGACCAGGCTTACATCTTACATATGACAACTTAATGCGATTGGGTGGCGATATGCGCAAGTTGTCTTTCTTAGGTCAGTTTATGTCAGTAAGCATAGATTGAATTTAAGGGTCAAATTTAGTAAGTTATCCCGAGTGACGCCTCACCCCCAGGAATAATGCCGTCAGATGATCCATGATTTAGGGGCCGTCGTGCTGGTAAATCTCAGCAGGGATCGCGTCCGAGCCGGGCGCTTTCCCGCTGGCTAGCTGTTGCACGGCCCTGATTTTTTCTTGGTGAGAGGGCGAAAGGTCGAGGTCGGCGTTGGTCTCCACTTGCGGCAGGCGGGCGATGGCAGCGTCGGAGATGGTGGAGGGACGGTTAAGGACGCCTCGGAAGCTCTCGGTCCATCGCTGTGGTATTTGTGTCTTCTCGGCGAGTAGGGTACTGCCGGTGGCGCTTAGGAGCGGTGTAGTACCTCTGGTTGGCGGACCGTAGACAACTTTTATCGCGGAGAAGAATTTTTTCCATTCGTTTTTGTCCGTGTATCCTTGAATCTACTCAGTCTTCGAGCAGTCCGGGTCTCCTGCTTCTCGCACAGCCACTATTGTACGAGACGACGACTACGGTGGAAATCAGCTCTGATTTCGTCGGCGGGATGTTCGACGCAGGCTTTGAGCAGTCGGCAGGTAGGTTGCTGATGGCGGCGTCCTTGTCGTCGAACCAGTCCGGGTGATGACGGCGCGCACGACTGAGGACGACCAGCGCCGTCGACTGCGCTGTGTCCCGCAGTTGGCACCATCGGTTCCCCCGGAGGCGTCGTCATTGGCAGCGGCGGCATCAACGACTGGAATGTTGTCTAGCCGTTGAGCTAGCCCGTTGCTGGAATGGAGATGGTGAGCAGGGAACGACAACAAGGCAATATTCAACTTACCTGGGGGGGGGGCTGCTTACCTTGAGATCTCCTTCGTGTTTGTATGCGTATGCCTATCTCAAAGATGACAAAGCAATTGTCGGTCAACCCGCTGTCATCCGGGATCGTATTTGTCACCAGCACGTCTCAATGGTCTCGCCTGCGGACGAGGACATAGTCCAGCAGGTGCCAGTGTCGCGACCGAGGATGCATCCAGGTGGCCTTCTCTTGCATCGGGAGGCGGAAGTAGGCGTTGGTTGGGATGAGCCAGTGTTCTGCGCAGGAGGAGCAGGTCATTGTTGTTTGTGCCGAGGAGACCATGGGGACCCAGCATTCCTTTCCAAGAAGCATACTCTGTGCTGACGCGGGTGTTGAAGTCACCAAGGACAATCAACGTATCTGCTGTCGACACAGTCGCCAGGAGGGCGCGCAGGTCCTCGTAGAATTTGTCCCTTGCGGCGTCAGGGCTGGTCATCGACAGAGCGTATACGCTAATGATGGTGGCGAATTCGCCTTCCCGACGAGGCAGGCGGAGGCTCGTGAGGTGATCGTTGATGCCCTGCGGCAGACAGGGCAGTCGTCCCACGAGGTCGTTCCGGGTGACAAAGGCGATACCCACGTCTAGTCGCTCTGCCATGGGGCGGACGCTCCAGAAGGAGGTGTAGCTGGCACTCACATCTTCTAGCTGGCCTTTCTCGGAGGACGGCGTCTCGCTGATTGGAGCGTTGTCCAACTTGTGGCGCGGCAGCTCCCAAGCCACTAGCGCCGTCCTCCTTTCTGGTCGGTTGCTCCTCGAATTGTCTGAGTGAGAACGAATATTCCAGACTGTCAGAGTGAACGGACTAACCGTACCAGTCTGGCAAGTGGGCCGGCGGGAAGTGGGAGGAAGAGATAGAGTGTGTTGTTTCTTCTTTGGTTGTTTCAACCGTGAGTTTAACGTCTGCGACCTCGGTCAGCCTGCAGACAGCGTGGTTTTCCAGCATTTGTTTAGGGCACCTTTTCTAGCCCCTTCCCCCTCGCAAGGGTAAGCAATGCCATCCCTAATTAGGCCTGCTCGGTTGTTTCAGACGCTGCCGAACTCCATAATGGACCATGGCTTTGGTGTAGTGGAAGAACAACTCGAGTACGCCTGGGAGAGCCTAGGACATCGCCACATATAAGAGTTAGGCACCAGCAAAGGGACTCTGGGCGTAGTATGCATCCGCAAGCAAGCGAGAGGTCTATTACGACCGTCAGATGAACTCATCGCTGGACATCGGCGCCCGCCCCCCACCTTCGGTCTTGTTGACTCTGACTTAACACCGGGTCTGGGTGGGGAATAGGGAAGAGAGAGTACGGTAGATTCTGCGCAAGTCTACTACCACTTTAATCTGACTCACGCGCGCTGACTTCGTGTGGAGCAAACGGTGGACATCGTCGAAACAGACGAAATGTCGTGTGTGTGTGTGTGAGTGTAAACAGAGAAACCGCCTGCACAAAGCTCGCGTCGATAGCTCCACAGGTGAAAACAGAGCTGCTTTCTACCCTAGTCGCCATATTGTACAACAGGACGCATGGGCAGTTGGATATTGCCCTGTTTTGTTTGCCTGCTCACCATCTCTATTTCAGCAACGAACTATCTCAACAGCTAGACAACCTTCCAGAAAGCTGCTTTCTACCGTAGTCGCCGTCTTATGCAACAGCGGTTGTGCGAAATGTAGGAGGCAAGGCCGAGGGGATCCAAAGCTACGCGGTCCGCAACAAATGGAAGAATTTCTTCTCCGCGATCAAAGTTGCCTACCGTCCGCCGATCATAGGTACTGCACCTCTTCTCAGGGCCGCCGGCAGTACCCTACCCACTGAGAAGACGCCAAGTCTACAGCGGTGGGCCGAACACTTCTGAGGCGTCCTCAACCGTCCCTCCGCTATCTCCGACATCGCCACCGCCTGTCTGCCGCAAGTGGAGAGCAAAGTCGACCTCGACCTCCCGCCCTCTCCCCATGAAACCATCAGGGCCGTGCAGCAGTTCTCCAGCGTTAAAGCGCCCGGATCGGACACGATCCCTGCTGTGACCTACAAGCACGGTGGCCCCCAACTCATGGATCATCTGACGGCACTCTTTCAGGAGACGTGGCGTCAAAGGGAAGTCCTACAGAATTTGAAATAAGCCACAATCTTGCATCTATACAAACGGAAAGGGAACCACCAGCTCCTTCATCCTCCTGATCGAGCACCCGCAACTGACGTACTTGAGTGGAAGGGAATCCTCAGCATCTTCGCCATGCTGAGACAACTGCAACTGCGTTGGAGCGGCCATCTTGTGCGAATAGACATCGAGCGGCTATCGAAACGACCCTTCTATGGAGATGTCGCCACGGGTTCCCGCTGCCAAGGAGGCCAAATCCGTCGATATAAGGACATTTTGAAGACTTTTCTAAAGCGTCTGCAGATTAGTCCGGCCAACTGCGAAGACCTCGCTCGAGGCCTACCGACCTGGAGGAGGACAGTGAAGATATGCGGAGCGATCTACGAGGCAAAGCGCATCGCGACCGCGAAAGCCAAACGAGAAGCACGCAAGTATCAGCTGCACCCACCTCGCAACTCCAACGCTCAACCGCCCTAACGTGTCCACGGTGCCAATTGACATTCTGGGCGCCAATTGGACTTGTTAGACACCTTCGGACCAACTGCAGCACCTGGACTGCACCAACCGTCGTCTATCCGCACACGTCGTCCTCGCTTTGTACGCCGTCAACCAACTCTGACCGCCCTTCTGCACCACCAATTCCACCCTCTTCCTCCTCTCCTACTGCCTTAACGTCAGCCGCTGTGGCGTCCGCCACACACATCAACATGACACACAATCCTGACGCCACCGTCGACACCAGTGGTGAGGATCAGGTCTATACCTGTCCTCATTGCGACCGCACCTTCACCTCACACATCGGCCGGGTCGGTAACTTGCGAATTCATCGCACAGAGACTGGCGACCCAGTGCCTGTAGCACAAAACTGCACCCGCCGCATTCGCCACCACTGTCCATACTGCCCTTGCATATTCATGCACCGCATGGGCCTATTCGGCCACATGCGGGTCTACGAGAGCGGGATCAACCGCAGCCCTGACACACTCAGCACACCCACCATGCCTTGTTCCGCCCACGCTGCGCAGACTAGCGCGCCCACCTCAAACAGCTCCATCACACTCACCACATATTGCAAACCAACTTTAACCCACACTCTGTCGCCCATCGCGCCCAACACCACAACCAGCAGCCACCACCAGCACCACCACCGAAGCTGATATTGACACCGCCGACTTCTCATACCCACACTGTCCCAGCACATTCGCCTCATGCATGGGCCTGGTCGGTCGCTTGCGAATCCATTGCCCAGAGACTGAAGACTCCGTGCCTGGAGCACTAACCTACACTCGCCGCATGCGCTTCCACTGTCCACATTGCATTTTCACAATCATTCACCGCATGGACCTATTAGGCCACATGCGTGTTCACGAAAACCTACGGTAGACCACCGCCGGCTGCATCACACTATCACACCTTCCCACACTAACTTCTCACCGTGAATTATTATCGCCAACCTCAAATACCCAACCGCCATCTCATACGCAAGTGGGAAGCATTCGTGTGGGTTCCTTCTCTATGCGGCCCCCCAGCTGCATGTGCGATCGGAGTCTGAGAGTCCCCCGGTGCGCTTAGCTCCGTGGCTCGGAAGGGAGCCGACTGACGCCCCAACTCAGTCCTCGCAGTCCGTCCAGTTGTGCATGTTTGAAGAAGAAGAAGAATCGAGCACCGGAACAATTCGTTTATTATCCTGAGCTTTCAGACTCGTACAGGAGTCCATCGTCAGAGGTAGTGGCAGAAACAGGACAAGCGGCAGTTATAAGGCACGTAGACCCAATCATCGACCGACGTCGCACGACTGGAGGTGACTACGAAGGGCTCTGTACGCCGGCGCCAGATCGATAAATCGATTGACCGAGTTCTCATCCGAGGCCCAGGCTTCAATCAATTCTCGGCCTGTTTTGTTTCCGGCGTGGGCAACTATTTTGGTGGCTGCGAAGTCAAACTCGTGACCCATTTCGTAGGTGTGGGCGGCCACTTGTGACAATGCGTCGCCTCGCCTCACAGCCAGCTTATGTTCATGTATGCGCGATCCGAGCATGCGTCCAGTCTGTCCTGTGTAATTACAAGGACAATTTTGACACGGAATGCGATACACTACTCCAGATTGCTCTTCGGGTTTTAACCGGTCTTTGATCTTCATGACCCTGTTGCGCATGGTGGCTTTGGGGCGGTGTGCGATTCCAACCCCTAGCTCCGCAGCAATGCGCTCGGTCGGTTGTGCATGTGTTTGTGTAGAGTGACGGACCGGTGGGTTGAGAGACAAGCTGAAGCGATTCACTCTCGAGCGATCTGAGACACTATCATGTATGTGTGGAGAGAGAGTATACTCTATGGGTAGTGCCTCTTAGTCGAAGACTGTTTGGCTGTCTAACCTTGAAGGGTGACGGCTCAGGCTATATGCAGGACCACGTGTGGCCGTTATGGCTCAAAAGGTCTGTAAGCGTGTGCTAGGCCAGTATCAGCAAACCATGGTCCTCGCAGCCTGATATGCGCTGGCAGTTCTCTAACATCTGGTTGCCTGCCGGTAGAAGCATGGCTGTTCAGTCATCCTCGTAACTCTGGCTCCTGTTGGGGTGTTGTTGTTGGCTAAAAATCCTGATCATTTGCTCTGTGGACCAGGGGGTGTGGTGGCAGGCCTTGGTGCAGCTCCTGCGCCTTCCTCCAACCTCCGATTTTTTTGGACTCTGTCTTGTCACCGGGTCCAAGTGGAGAATGGGGAGGAGAGAGAGTTCAGTAGATTCCATGCAATCTACTATCACTATAAACTAATTCACGCGCACGTCACCGTCCCTGCTCTCACCTTACAGTGGATCACACGGTGGACATCGTCAAACTCGACGGTCGGAACAATCGTCCTGTCACGCCAACCGACCTGTTCTATCGATTTCACTTTCTATTCTATTTGTTTCGTCTGACGACGTGTTGGTGTTACCAACTTGAAAATTCACAAGTGCATCTAGATTTTCCGAAGGGCCTTCTACATTTTCCTGTTATCACCTCGGACTGCACACCACGTCTCTTACTCAGTAAATAAGGTGTTCTTCAAATTTTGTACCAGAGTGAAGGTTATACTTCGGTTTTAAATAGTTTCAATTTATGAGACTTTTTAAGACAATGAAATACCCGTTCATGAAACATGGTGTCTCCACATTTACTGATGTTGCTTGGAAAGTCTAAATTGTGGCTCAAATGCACTAATAAATTTTATAAATTCCATATGGTTTGCCCTTCAAGGCATATACAAATGCATGATTTTTATAGATGGAACATATACAGCTTGCATTTTGGAATTTCCCGATGTAAAAGTAACGGCAAGTCGGCTTCCAAATTATTCGGGAGTTGGATATGTCTTTTGAAACCTAGTTATACCCTTCCTTCTAGTACAGAATTTGAATAAGGCGTAATTTTCTTTCAAATGAATGTATATTTCGATTAACCATTTGTATGAAATATATTTGAATGCCTACGGGCGCCGAAAATTAATGGCACAAATTCATGCTACATATGTAGCCATTCTTTGCAGAATGTAGTTTTTGCAGACTGCCGGATGGAAGTTCATTCAAAGGCCGTCGTCCCACGATAACTGAATTATATTGCAATTATGCTCTACGGTAAATAATCTTACAACCCTATTTAAGTAATCTTTTCGGGTCTGAAACGAGTTTGAGAATTTAGGTTAACAGTTCATGAATTATCACATCTACTGTATTTATTCTCGGAATGACCGTCCACTAGTTGATTGTAGAAGATATGAGGCAGCTCCCAGGTTCTGTTGTTAGCGCTGTAGCGGTAAAATAATTTAAGCGTAAGCTGAATCTAAGTGCTGCTTGAGGGAGAAATTCTCAGACTACATCGGCGGGAAAGCATAGCATGCTGAGGCTGTATATAATGCGGCGAGATCTAAAGTCAAATAACATACTGAGGATTGTGAAAGGCGATGATAAATGTCATCGAACGTTAATTTTGTAGTTCCTTTTACTGACAGGCCTATATCAGATGAAGAGATGAATGTGTGCGTACAGCTTACTGCGGAGAATGAAGCTCAAGTGTTAACGTGAGTCTTGTCCTCTCAACACTCCACATGCATAGTTAACAGGAAGGCGCAGGAACAGTATGATATCTGGTAGAAGGTGTATTTAAGCAGATAGGCATGTGTGACAGATGTCTGACTATTCATAAACGATGTACTTGATTAATGCTTCCGAATTTCGGCTAGAAACTTGCGATTGGTAGACCAGCGGGGAGAATAAATTCGAGAGGACCAACTGCAAACCGGACGCGCTGTCGAAATGAAGCCTTCAGACAAGTTAAACGTTTGTTTAACATTTCACTGACCAGTGTCGTACCTAAGGATAGACAATACAGTCAGTGCACATTTAACTATGGTAGGGGCGCACACCGATCGTTCTTACGAAACTCACACGTTCCGTTGTGCCATATGGGCTCTCTCTCGAACCCAACCAGCAGCCGCAAAGCTGCGCAAGATATACGCAGTATGTTATAAACAGCCTCCCTTGTGTTTTTCGGCACCAACATACACCTAACCATTTAGTCTGTTGTTCAAATATCTGATCCTCTTTGGGGATTAGATATTACAGAAATCAACCGCTGTAAGTAGAGAATTTTCTGTGTTATCTTCCACCTGAAACTTGGCACTATCCGAATCTGTCGGGGAAAGACTTGACGGAAACGTTAGGCTTTAGGGCTTAACGTATAGCCCTTTCTGAGAGTCGCAGGGCATCCAGATGTACACTTCATTAAGGATGAGTAGCACTGATTGCGCAACGGAGCAAGTTACTTATTTATAACTTTCGAACTGGTGCAGAAGTCCATCTTCAGATGGGACGGGGCGGCGAGCGTAAATGTAAGCCTCCCCTTTTATTTTAATCAACTTATTTTATTCAGGTAGGCGCGCCATATCAAGGAGGCGTTTTCGACTGGCCTGAGGAAAATGATTCAATTTATGGTTAGTGTAATCTTTGGAGCCAGAGGTGTGTTAAACAGTAAGGTTGAAAAAAAGAGTTCTGATCATATTCGCTCATCGCATACCATTTTAACCAATCGGGCCATCCATAATCGATAATTATGGATTTGCTATATTCCGACCGTTTACACGCCCCTTATTCGCGGCATTTAAATGCCTGGTCCGTTTCGTCGTCTCGTTTAAGTGACGGGACAAAAATACGGCAGAAATTGGAATCTTCTCAATGCTGTCCAGCGGATTAAGTCAGTCTTCTCCTCAATTCGCCCTACTGATAAAGCGGATATCAACATCCTTTCCATATTACAGAGATCCGTGAGCTCTATTTTCTCAATAGGTTTGCCTATCGAATCCCCGCCAATGACGGTGAAGACGGAACAGTCAAGTCCTCAAAGTACTCTTTAAAGTGGACTCGGCGTCTACTTATTGTATTCAGGTAGGCGCGTTATATCAAGGAGTCATTTTTGACTAGACTAAGGAAATTGATTATCAGTTACACGTTCAGATTCTGCCTCGTTCCAAGCTTGGAGACCCGGGACCGCAAAGGGCTTCAGCATCCTTGAAAGGGTTCAAAGGCGTGCAACGAAACTTGTGGCAGGACATGGTTCACTACCATATGCAACGCGGTTAGCTAACCTTGATCTCTTTCCCTTGAGTTACAGGCAGTTACGGGGTGACCTGATATAAGCCTTCCGTATCATATGCGGTCAGGACTGCAGCCTCGTACCGGGGGACTTCTTCCAGTTAGCAACCATCACAAACCTTCGAGGCCATCCTTTCAAACTACGTGTGACAGGGGCCAGGCTGGACACACGAAAGTTCTTCTTCTCTAACAGAGTGCTAGAAGCTTGGAACGCCCTGCCTGTAAATGTCGTTATGTCTGCTTCCGTCGAGGTATTTTTTGTATGGTATTGTATTTTAGGGTAATAGGCAATGCCCTTGATGACCCTATTGAAAACGGTACGTAAAATATAAATGTTAAATGTACATCTTACTAAAATTTTGTCAGTAACATATTTGTTCACGCGAAACTTTCACAATGCGGGACTGCTAAGGGTGCGGCAGGCGGTCTTCTCAGTGTACACATGAAATTTTAAGTGCAGTTATATACAATCAGCATAAAGTGCAGTCATTTGCATAGTTTGAGAGGGGGCATCTCATTAAGAGTCAGGGGTGTTTTAAGTAGGGATAAAATCAAGAAATGAAATTTATGGCTGGCCGCAGGTAGTCCTGTTGTGAAAGTCGTCGTTTATCAAATATCAAACGATCCAGCTGCCTTTTGAATACAGCGATTGTATCAGATGTCACTATTTCACTTGGGAGTGAGTTCCATGGCCGAACAACACGCTGGCTGAAGGAAAACTTCCGATTGTCTAGGCGTGTACGCTCCCGCTTGACTTTGTAAGGGTGACCGCGCAGGTGACTCGTGGTCGTGAATTCAAAGAAGTCGTCAGTTTTGAGCGAACATTCGTGCCCGTGGATAATGCGGAATGTCCATAATAGGTCACACCTCATTCGTCTATAGGATAGGGGCAACAAATTTAACTGGATCAGTCTTTCTGGGTATGAAAGAGTCCTGAGACCGTCCACCAGTTTTGTGGCCCGTCGTTGCACCTGCTCTATGGCATCACTGTCTTTCTTCATCCAGGGCATCCATGATGGCATTCCGTATTCCAAGTGCGGTCTGACGAATGTGCCGAATATCTGTGAGAGGAGTTCTGGAGGAAAGATTTTGAAGGCACGCCTAATCCAGTGCATGGTGCTGGTTGCCTTTTGGACGACTCTTTTGCAGTGCTGAGAGGGTAGCAAGTTTGAGCATGTCCAGACACCTAGGTCTTTGTGCGTGTCCACTTCATTTAGTGGAACCCCATTTATGATGTACTGATGTTTTGGGAAGCGCCTCCGTCCAGATTCTAGTCGCAAGACTACACACTTGGATACGTTGAACGCTAGGAGCCACTTGCTGGACCACGCAGCCAGCTTATTAACATCTTCCTGTAGCTTTTGCGCATCTTCAACGCAGCTGATTGTTTTCCAGATCTTTATATCATCCGCAAACATGATGCCATCGCATTCAAGGTCTGCAGGACAGTCATTGATATAGATGAGGAAGAGGAGAGGACCCAAGACTGAGCCCTGCGAAACGCCGCTTTTTACTGGCACCCATTCGGATGTAGTGGCACCAACGATGACTTTTTGGAGCCTGCATGACAGGAAACTTTTAATCCAATTAAAAATGATCCCCTGTATTCCACACTCCCAAATCTTCTGTAGCAGTCGTCCATGAGGTCTTTAAGAGGAAGCTGGATTTGTATAACAGTGTCCACTAAATTACCACCCCACCTCTGTAACCTTGACAAATCCCGTTTTTATGATACTACTTGTTATATTTCAATAAAATTTTCAATTGTATTTCTTATTGTCTCCAACCCAACGCGTTCGCAGTAATTCTCCAGTTCCTCCGACACACTCGCCTTCTCCGCAACGGCATCAGATGCGATAGCGGACTCCCGACATTGCTTGCCGCGAAGGTGGGTATATCGGTCTCATGAAATGGTACGTGGTGGTTCCTTCTGGTCAATACCCACCTCAAACTCCGAGAGGATTAGGAAGGCGGCTGACGAATTCCTAAAAGATTTTCACGCACGGGAGCGTTTCCAAAAATTTAGGTGTGATTGGATTAGATCTGTCGTCTTATTTACGTCTGCACCGGTTGACTTATTTGCGCGGGAATAATTCACTCAGAGAACCTGTCGAAGATGTTGTAATCCAGCAACCTTGTCTTCAGTTTCACCGCAATGCCTCTCCATGCACTGGTAAAGCGTCCTTACACAAATGTGTTTGTGACTGATTGTCTCGTCGCCGGTCTTCTTAACTCTGTCTTGACACCGGACTCAGGCGGGGGAGGAGGAGAGAGTGTAGGTAAATGCAGCGCAAGTCTACTGGCACTATAAACCCCTGCGCAAGTCACCGTCCCTGTTCCCACCACTGCTGCAGTTGTCGGGCACACGGTGGTCATCGTCGAAATCGACGGTTGAACTGTCGGTTGCTGTTTAAGTTCAGTTCTTGCATCGTATTAGTCGCTTTCCTGATATATTTGGTTTTTTGTCACGACAATCGTTACGGCAGTCGATGGGGTGTAGGAAAACTAGCTGATCGTTTTCTTCCTCCTCCTCCATCGCAAAATTGCTTGTCCGGGAAGACAGCACTGGGACGTTCTTGGAATATTCGCACATGATCCCGTCCGATGACGCCATAGGCATCAGCCACCTTCCGGGTCCAAAATTTCAGTTTTCGTTGGCGCAAGACCAGCAAATACTGCGGCTGTAGGATTTCTCATTTGTATGTACCGAAATCAGCGAACCCATTGGCGTTCCCTTCACCTGATCGTAGATTGATCCGTCAAACCTAAAGTACGTCTTGAAACAGAACTTCAGAGGCTGGATGATGTGGGCGTGTCCAAGGCGATCCGTCGTATCTTCGCATTTCCCTCGCAGGAGTAGTTCGATGTTCCGACTGTCGGGTCCTGCGCAATAGAAGTAAAAATGGACGTAAGCTCAAAGGGTATCATGACGTTGTTTGACAAGATACTTACACCTGATCAGAAGAAGAAGAAGAATAAGCGATCGTTGGAACAAGGTCTTTATTCGCCTGACGTTTCGGATTCTCATTTGAATCCATCATCAGAGACAGTAGCAGAAAAGGGTGACTCGTGCACAGGATGTTGCAGTATTTATAGGATGCAGTCGCTATGCTACCGCATACCTATAGAAATTAACCACGCTCCCCTTCATGAAGCATCGTTGCCCGCTGGTGCGCTAATTGCTTGATGGCTGGCATGCAAGTTGTTAATTACCGAAATGTGATCACCCGTGTTGGATGCTGGCGTGATGATTGCTCGGTCATCTGGCTCACTGGCTTGCGCGCGCCCCGAGTGGTCAATTACCTTGGCCAGCCTATGCCTTAGCTCGGAGTATGGAGTGGGGATGTATTTGCACTTGTTGATAGGTTGAGGTCCCGTGAACCATGACTAAAGTAACTCGCGGCTCACGCGATTATCCCCTCGCGCGATAATTTCGGCCTCATTGAACTTGAATGTGTGGCCGGGTCTCGTCGAATGGGCCGCGACATGAGAGTTGGCGTCATTCCTCCGTACCGCTGCCGCGTGTTCAGCAATACGCGTTCCGAGCAGTCTTCCAGTTTCTCCGACGTAGTTGCTTTGTCCGCAACTGCACCAGATCCGGTAAACGACTCCAGATGTTTCATGTCGTGGCAGTGGGTCTTTCGGTCTCATCACCTGACGCCTCATGGTGGCCTCCGGTCTGTGTGCAACTCCAACCCCAAGATCTGCAAGAAGGCGGCTAACGGCCTTGGAGACATTCTTGATGTACGAGATCGCTCGCCAGAATTTGGGGTCGGCGCGGTTTTGTCGCTCGTCTCGTTTGCGCATACACCGGTTGACGAAGATGCGTGGGTAACCATTTTCTCTGAAAACCCGTCGAAGATATTGGAATTCGGCAACCATGTCTTCCGGTTCACTGCAGTGCGTCTCAACACGCCGATAAGCGTTCTTACGCAACTGCGTTTGTGGCTGACAGGGTGTTTACTGTTGAAGTTCAGTATTTGCGTCGTGTTCGTCGCTTTTTTGACCACTCCAGGCGCGCGCAAGCCAGTGAGCCAGATGGCCGAGCAATCATCACGCCAGCATCCAACACGGGTGATCACATTTCGGTAATTAACAACTTGCATGCCAGCCATCAAGCAATTAGCGCACCAGCGGGCAACGATGCTTCATGAAGGGGAGCGTGGTTAATTTCTATAGGTATGCGGTAGCATAGCGACTGCATCCTATAAATACTGCAACATCCTGTGCACGAGTCACCCTTTTCTGCTACTGTCTCTGATGATGGATTCAAATGAGAATCCGAAACGTCAGGCGAATAAAGACCTTGTTCCAACGATCGCTTCTTCTTCTGATCAACTAGTTCCTTGAACTCGCATCTTCGCTTGTATCAGACTTACACCCATAAGTTTTTCTGAGAATTGTTTTGAGGATAGAGGTGGAAAAAAAGGATTAGCTGGCCTTTCTGAATGTGGCCATCTGCGCACATGTTGTCATGATATAAAAGCCAAAGTGTTCAAGAAAGCGACAAACACTACGCAAGTACTCAACTTCAACGGCAACCACCCGATCAACCACAAACGCATTTGCGTAAGGACGATAAACGGGCGCGTTGATAGGCATTGCAGTGAAACGGAGGACAAGGTTACTGGATTGCAACATCTTCGATGGGTAATGAAAGCCAGTGGCCATTCGCCCAACTTTGTCAATCAGTGCATACGAAGACGACACCAGAGACCAAATCCAACCGGCCCTAAATTTTGACGGGCTATTCTGTGCGTGAGGAATGTCTCGGAAGCTGTTAGTCGTCTTCTCACTCGACTTGGAGTCGGGGTTGCACATAGGCCGAGAACAAACACTGAGTGCCAAGTAATGTCTCAGCACTGAATATGATGCCGGGTGGTCATTAGACTTGTTGATAGATTTTGGGCCCGAGAACCATGATTCGTGTGTCTCTCAGCTCACGCGGTTTTCACCCAATGCGAGGATTTTGGCCCCTCTAAACTTGATATCATATTTGTGTTTCGTGGAATGGGCTGATACTTGAGATTTCAACCGGCTTTTGCCTTGTCTTTTCAAAGCCCTGGTGTCGAACAGTTGAAATCGTTCTTCGAGGTCCCACAGCCAAAGTACACCCACCCTTAAGAGCGCTTTTATTTGTTAACAACTTCAAGGTCCATTAGACTGCTACTACAAAATGCAGCAGAGTAATCGCCAACTACCTTTAATTATCTCGCAAAATTAAGACAATCTATTAATTTCAATAAGTGGGGTTTTTGCGCGAGCCGTGGTTACCTGCTACACACTCCGGTGTTTGCGGAGACATTGCTTGAGGGCTTTCACCGCTTGGACTCTTGGGAATTTTTCCGTCTCGTACAACTCTGTTAGCCCTCAAATACGTTTAGAGGGTCTTCGACCTGTCACGCTTCAAATGAATGGAGCAAATTCAAGTCAGACAGCGACCGTGAGCATTTAACAGATTGTCGTTCTCAGACCATTTTAGCATAGCCCCCCCCCCCTCTTAAGTCCATATGCGGTCACCATGTGTCTGTTTTGCCTGATCTTCAAAGCTAATACGCGTAGACGAGGTCAGCCAGCTGGTCTAAAATTTTTTCCAAAGGCCCTTTTTATTAACTCACCTCGACGTTTTGACCAAGTCGCCGGCTCCTTCCTGTGCGAAATTTAGCTCAGTTCATTTTCTGTAGGAGTAGCGAGGATGCCTTGCGCAATGTCAATTTTAAAATATTCCTTTGGAAGAATATTGTCAGAGAGTCAACGTTCACCTCCCGTCATGCAGTGACGGAACATGTCGTAAGGTATTTGGAAGCTTTTGGTACCTGCGCGACTGTTAGAGCCAGATGCGTATGCTGTTTGTGTACGGTTTTCATCTTAAACTGCTTTCCGGAATTAAGGTTGATCTAAAGTCTCCACGTGATCCTCCGGGTTGTTCATATGGGTTCGGAACAACGAGGCTAGCGAAAAGGATGCTTAGGGCCACCACATTTTAAAGGCATCACACCTCTCAATACAGCTTTTTGCAGCATCCTTTGTTGTCCTCCACTTATACAACGTTTATTAGACGCGGACTGTTTTATCCAAACTACAACTAAGCTCGGTTGTGGATAAGAAACCGGTATCTGACACAGTCCAAAGCCTTGCTGAAGTCAGAATAGTTTACCACATCAAAATCTTCTTTCATTCTCGGTTTGCAGGTAGGCTCGGTTTTGGCGAAAGTCATGCAGTGTTTCCCTTAGTAACTATCCTTGCCCGACAGCGACAGTTCATTGACTATCACCACGGTCAACGTGGACGAGGGCAACACAGACCACGACAGAATTGTGGGCCCCACAGCGCCCACTGTCAGCACTTGACGTCAACGAATCAGGCAAACGGAGAAATGTAATGATAGTTTTTCCGCAACTTCTCTAGGCTCTGGAGACGGACAGCTGAGGTCGTTTCTCGAAATGTCAGACAAAAAAATAAATCCTTCCTTCAGAGCGCCTCGCTTTTTTAGACAGCTAGGGGCTCTGTCGGACTGTTTGAACAAAAATACAGTACTATATCTGCCTACTAACTTCACTTGAGCCAGGTAAATATATGGACTCATATACACGTTAGGGGTTTCCGCGCGATCCATGTTTATGTTCTTTGCATTCCCAGGCGACTTGGGGTTTTTGGCTGGTGGTTGTCGAAACCCTGCTGGGAAGCATTCATCGTCGGGACTCATGAGAACTTGGCTATCATGTGCAACTTTGTGGGCGCTCAAACAAGATCACAAAGGCAAACCTGTCACAGCTGTTACGCTTCAACACAGCGGGGCAAATGTAAGTCAGGCCGCGACCGTCAGCATCTTAGAGATTGTTGTTTCAGGACCATGTCTTCCTATCCCCTTGAGTCCTCCTGCAGTTATCATGCGTCTGCTTTGCCTGGCCTCTAAACTTAACACGTGTAGACGAGGTCAGACGACTGGTCGAATAATTTTTCCAAAGGCCAACTCCAACTCAGCTCCAAGTGGTCTTTATGATCCTCTCGCCGACTCTACACTTTTGTTATATTTTATTCAGTTCACTTTTTGTACGGCGGCAAGGGTATTTTGTACGCTGGCAGTTTTATAGCAATCATCTGAAATAATATTCCCGGCGAGTCCACGTTCACTAATGTCATGCAGTGACGGAATATGCACTAAAGCACTTTCGCTTTACTGGCAGGACCTGTTTTGACGAAAACCATGCTGTGTTTCCGTAGAAAATATCCTTTTCCGACAGCGAAAATCCTTGTTTTATTTAAGTAACCAGCGTTAAGACGTGCAGCTGCCCAAGGAGCCAATCGCGACCTGTGTGCTTCGAAAGTATTCAATGACAGGGTAATTCAGTTTGGTTTTGCAACTTAGTAAGATTCCAATTTCGCATTTCAGATATCTCGTGAAGTCGGAAAATAAGGATGAGTGGCCGGTTCATCTTTGATTGGGAATGGTACCCCAAAGATTCTGTGCATCGATGCGGAAGCCAGAAATATTCGAAATAAACGGAACCAAGTAATTCCAATAAGGCAACGTAGTCAAAAACTTGACGAACCCCCCCCCTGAACACCAAAATCGTGTCTAAACTTTTCGAAAGCAACTTAAGAAAACACCAAATTCCTGTCGCATACAGACCAACGACTTCAATACTCACACATATAGTAGACCCTAAGGATAGGGTTGACTATTTGGACGGAAAAGAAGTCTACAGATATTTTGGCGGATTTTAAATAATTAATATTGACCCAACTATGAAAAACTCGGCGCCTCGGTGGGATTCTAACCCACGCAGTAAGGGGAAGGCGTTAGTACATCCAACGCTCTAACCGCTTGAGCTACGAGGCCCCGCAGGTCGACGCGAATTTAATCACATTTGGATCAAGTTACCCACCTAACATAATGCAACGTCTGGAATCCACCAAATCTGATACAGTAAGTTGACTGCCAGGCAGGATTTCCTAAGTAATTCATCTAGAATTCACCAGATGACTACCAGGCTTACGTAATTCCTAGATGTTTTGGCAGATTTTGAATAATTCATATTGACCTGAGCAGCCAACTTTCTGTATCCGATCTAGTGGATTCCAGACGTTGCAGTAGGTTGGGCGGGTAACTTGATCCAAATTTGATTGAACTCGCATCGTCCGGCGGGGCCTCGTAGCTCAAGCGGTTAGAGCGTTGGCTTTACTTAATCCCCGCCCTTACTGCGGGAGTTCGAATCCCACCGAGGCGCCGAGTTTTTCACAGTTGGGTCAATCTGAAGAAGTCGTCCACAAGATCCCATGTGAAGCACGTGATGCAGGTCAAGCAGGATAATCTGTCTCTACACGCATTCACTAACATCAATTGACAGTAAAGAGGCGACACCACCTGTCTTAACTTGCCATGCATACCCTCGATACGGGACACATTTGTTCTTCAGGCAGAACTCGGGTTGTCGGTGCCTGCACTTTCAAGATAGGCCGAGAGCTCCTCGAGACCATGCACTCGGATGAATCATGCATCAACCGACATATCGAGTTGGACACTGCGTACAAAGTATCAAGGAAAAATGGAGGAGACTAGAGCCAATCGAGACAGAATGGCACAGAAAGAGACCACTCACGGGCGCAAACGCCAAGCAATTATTGATTTTCAAGTACGCTGCCAGATGTTAACTGTTGCCGGCACATTTGCTCTCAGTCTGCGTCTGACAACGATATGGAGAACCGGTGTCCAAAATTTACGCAATCAATTTTTCTTTTTCCAAAGAACGCCTTTGATCTCAGCACATATATATATGTATTGGAAATTGGGCATACCAAGAAACATAATTCAAAAAAATGAGTCATTTGAAAAAACGAACAAATGCTATTTCATAAATTTTTGAGTCTGGTTCTTAAGGTCGTCGTCAGAAGTGTAGCAAGTGTGAAAAAAACTGCTAAAATTTAAACAGGCACAAAAATCGACATTGCTTTGTCACTTCTGAGGATGGTTCAATACTGTGGGCTGACGTCACCCCTTGATTGGCTATCACCTTTTAAATTTTTCTTTGAGATTTGTGTACATGGCGTCAATATCAATGCGCCGATTGATGCGTGAATCATCAGAGTGAATGGCCTCTAGGATTTCCCGGCCCCATCGTCTGCGGACAGGGACCGACAAGGCGTGTTTTACCCCAGCCAATTTTTTACCCAGCTTTAAGAGTATGCTTGGCGATTTGGGATAAGTGGTCTCGCCCCTTTGCTGCTAATTGCTGTTCGCGAATGCGTGTAGAGCCGGATTTTCCGGTTTGACCACAATATGCCGCATTACAACTGCCACATGGAATCTTATAGACTACATCCTTTTTATCCAAATAGCCAACCCTATCCTTAGGGTGCACAAGCTGGTTGCGTAGCCTAGTCGTCGGTTTGTGGGCAACTTGTATTTGATGCTTTCTCAGATGCCTTTCAACGAGTTCAGACATAGTTGTAATGTAAGGAAGCGTTTGCCAATATTTTGGTTTTGGCGCCTGGTCGTAACAATCTAGTTCCTTCTTTCTTTCTTTCGATTCCTGCTGTTTCATGCATCGGTGTTTAAAATTTCTAGGGCAGCCGCTTTGGGAAAATAGGTTAAACAGATAATTGAGTTCTTCTTGGTACCAATTGTTCTCATGGCAGTGTGTCTTTTCTCGATTAAGTAGGGTGTTAAGAGAACTCCGTTGTATTTGTAATGTAGGATAACTTCCGCGTAAGCATCTTTGCGGTATACTGATGTGTGAAATGTCCTGTCAGTTTTTCGGTGTACGGGGACATCAAGAAATGGGAGTTTGCTGTCAAACTCTCTTTCGAGCGTGAAAGTGATTACCGGTAGTATTGAGCTGAAAACGTTAGGCATCGTTTCCAACTGATTGATGTGCTTAAATAATACCCAGTTACAGTAAAGTAAGAATTTCATCGTCGTTTTGCAGTTTGATAGGATTCAGTGTTCGTGATTCAGGTATCACTTGACCTCGGAAAACTGATGTGGCCTAATTGACAAGCTTCAAGCAACCGGTCTCCAGTTAGTCCTGTCACCCAAGTGAGGGTAGGCGGAGTGAATGTTGGAAGATTTTTCATTTTTGACATCCTTCTGTTAAAACCTTTCTTCTCTAGCCTATGGCAGTCATTCCTGCCTGAGATTGTGAAGTGATTCCTCATCAGGCTTTAATCGTAAGTGGCCCTTCCTCGGGATCGATTCATTAGTCGCGCACCGTTTATACAGTCACTCCCTCTCCCCCGCCAGTTCAGCATTACGATTTTCGCCAGGGTCAAAGAACATTCAGCAGGCAAAATCCTCAACAAGATATTTACCCTTGAGGCGTGCAGATAGGTACACGTGTCCACGATGCATGACCTCGTGTTGGCGTATGCTTGCGCGTTAAACGACAGTTCGACTGTCGACTTCGACGATGTCCACCGTATGCTACAGAGCAAGGTGCAGCAGGCACGTTGACTTGCGCGTACATTAGTTTATCGTGATGACAGACTTGCGCAGCATCTACCTCACTCTCTCTTCCTCACTCCCCACCTTGACCCGGCGTCAAGACGGAATCAAGATGACCGGAAGCGGGGGAAGGCGCAGGTGGCTGGCGCGGCCGGACCCGACTCAGTTGTGCTACCACATCCCTGGTCCACAACTTACACTTGACCAACAACAGCAGCCCAACAAGGGTCAAAAGGATGAGGATGACTGGGCGGCCATGCCTACCACCTGTATATGCAGTTTGAGAGCAATCGCATCTACCGTCATTGAACCACTTGTCAGGGAAATGCCATCGCAAACCAGACTGCCAGGGTTATGGTTTACTAATATTGGCGTAGCACACGCTTTCAGACCTTTTGACCTATGCACGGCGACGGAAGCAGACGTACAATGGACGATGGAGCTCCTTACATGCGGTCGCAATCACTTCTGACTGAAAATAAACGCCGAGAAGACAAAGAGGACTCTGTAATTATGAAAAAATATTCGTATTCTTTCAGTGCATTTTAAGTAATATTAGATGTGCACGACAGTCAGAGCCATTGCAAATTGATGCGAATGCGTATTAAAATGAATCCGCATTTGACAAAACGGAATTTCAGGAGATTATTTTGCAGACAGATGATAGCTTCCAATAAGTTCATGGCCAGCCAGTTATGTGCTCATCGGCAACCTGACTCGGTGTGTCGACGTAGATAATCCGACAGCGATTCGTGTCACCAGTCCAAACTGCCAACATTATTTGGAGTTATCCGCTTAGTTGCATAGCAAACAAAAAGGAAAAATGCTAATAAATACAGAACAGAAGCCCTTTTACGACTCTGTTAATGTCCTCTCGTCCGTTGTAAAGACAACCAGCAGACAAGCGGTTAAATACTCTCACAAGGCGAAAGAAATTCGTTTAGGAGGCTTGCCTGAGAATTTCGTATTAAACCCATGCTTAAGATTGGCGGTTTCCTGGGAACACAACAGACACCACAGCGATCAGCGTTCGCATCTCAGTTGTTTTCCGCATCTGAACGAGAGTTCGTATTTTCATTTAAGCTGCCTGGTTTTATAGTCGACAAATATGTAACTATCGCATGAAGCTTTATTTTCGGCATACAGCGTCGCATTTTGCCGTTATCAACAGCGGCCTTATGATGTTCAGTGGTAGTAAGTGCATATTTTCGAAGAATTTCCATCCAATCCCCGCTTCCTCTGCGCTGTCTTTAATTACCACTTCGTACCCACCTACAGTCCCATACACCATGAGTGAGCCATGTCTGCAGCAGAGCTATGATAAACAAACACGTCTGGCGTTAGATGACTTTTAATTCATTGAGCCTGTTCTGCTACATGGTCTGTTTTTATAAAAGAGAAGTTTTTGCCTTGAATAGGTGCACTTTCGCTTGAATGAATAAAAATAACTAACGCCTTGAGTGCTGTGACCGGTGAGGACAGTCTTCTGATCATAAATTGATTTAGACGCGCAGAAAGTTAACTGTGTCAGATTGTGCTTGTTTTACAGGAGTCAAAAGCAGAACCGTCCAGGTTAGATGAAATCGCCTGCAGAGCTGCAGTTATTGGAACGTGATTAATTGTGGACGGCCTCGTGAAATTGCCGCCACTGATACCAATGATCTCCGCGTCAACCCGACTAGCGTAAATAGCATGGCTAGACTTTTGTCAATGAAGAGGACAAATGTGTGGCGGCGGGCGAGAAATATGGGAATGTTTGCATGCCCAAGGCCCAAACCCCGATAGCGGTGCTGTGAACTATGCATAGCTGTAGCTCACCGGTCTATTTGCGCACTCTACTTACCCCTTTGACCCTGTATTTCTAGTTCTGGCGGGCAGAATGGAAGAGAGTTGTTGTCATTGTTGCAGCTTTCCTAGAGCTTGCTTCTACAGCCCGACCTTATGAACTTTAAGCTAGTGTCACCCAAATTGTGGATACTAGGCCCTTCAGTGGACTGGTCTGAAGGAGTGAACAGGTTGGCAATTGTAGTTTCGTGAACCGCCCAGAACCCTGTGTCATATGAGCTTTTTCTTAATGGAAACCTTAAAATTTATGACCAGACAATAAACTGGGGAAGTCAAAGTTACCTTAGTCCAAAAGGTCACACATTAAAAGGCAATTTTAGAAATCGGTAGTCATCAAATTAACTCCTTTTATTGATTTTTGGGGTACTCATAGATAGGAAGGTATCATTGAATAGCTGTATCTGACCAAATCGCTATTTATTGCGCGGACTCACCGAGAAGATGAGAAGGTCGGATGTAGTTCGGTTGCCCCAGCTGAAGTAAACAAACCCCAGTCACTGCCAACAGAAGCGAAGTGAGGCCGACATTCTCGCAAGAGGTGACAACTGCGTGAGCCGGGAGCTGCTTGAGTCATAGTTTACTGGCCCCCAGTCCATTTACAAGTATAATGATCTTCCCCTTCCATACCCGGTGCTGAGACTTCGCCTAGGTGGAGTAATTAGCCATGCGGGGAGCGCACAGATGAACACTTTTGCCAACATTAGGGTCGGTGCGTCAGATGGTCGAGCAATCATCAAACCAACATTCAACGCACGTGATGACATTGCAGCAATTAACGGCGCGAATATTGGCCATCAAACAGTCATCACACCAAGTGCAGCGATCCCTGCTGAAGGGTGTGAGACGTGAATGTTCATAGGTATGCGGTAGCATCGCGACTGCATCACCTAAATACTGCAGCTCCTTGTGCAAGCACCACCCGTATCTGCTTTTTTCTCTGATGATGGCTTCGAACAGGAATCCGAAACTTCAGGTTAATAAAACTCTTGTTCCAGCGATTGTGTCTCCTTCTTCAAAACCCCAGTCACCTATAATACAGGACAGGTAGTAAGAGGGGTTTTTGCAGGTGGAGCCGCGGAACGCACAGGCGACGAGGTCAAGTGGTTGTATGTGAAAGAAAAACTAATGGGAGCGTGTGGTTGTACTTTCAATGGTTAAGAAATAATTGCACTAACCCCTAACCGTAACCCCTAACTGTATCCTCTTATCCTAAACCAAAACCGATAGCGCTAACCTTTAACCCTAATCCCTATCCATAACTTCTAGCCACAACCCCTAAGCATAACCCCTAACCCTTAATTCCAATCCCAACAGTATTGTGCCCATCAGTTGGGGTCACCAAACCACATCCTGCCGACGAGAAGACAGGAACCCAAATACTGCCGAGTCCATGAGGGACACAAACGCAGTCGCACTGTAACCTGGATCTGGCGAAGATGCGATCGTCACTACAGCCGCTGCACCCACTTATCCGGCAGGTGAAAACACAGGCGGTCACGGGGTCGTAAAGAAGATTGCCAGCCTAGGACGAAAGCTATGGTCCATGCGATGACGGCTAGCACCGGAACGCCGGAACCATGTTTGCGAAATCGTCTCTTCTTCTCATTTTTGTCCGGGGACGGGCATCTTCTCTTCTATCAATAATTGATATGTTTATGCAGAATGTTATTACCGAAAAAAGGGAGACTGGAACGACCATTTCTGGCTTATTAGCCGTCGTCAGCCAGACATACCCACCCGACGTGTGAAACACCTGGGGCTCGATCCAGCGACCTGTTAGTTAGAAGTCCAACGCCCCTAATCATTGGGCCACGGGCTCTTCCTCTCGGTTGTGATCAGGTACATACAATGATATGTGTACATTGGAACGCAGCCATCCCAAAAAATATAATTTGAAGTCAAATACGTTCTTTGGGAATAGTAGAAAACACTATTAAGTAAATTTTTGACGTGGATTCCCTGTGTCGTCCTCAGACTAGAGTAAATGTGCAAAAAACAATTATCATTTCAAACATGCTGAGAAATCAATATTAATTTGGTGCTTCAGCAAGTAAGCGGCCGCCGTGTGCGTCAATGTGTATCGATTGACTTTCGCACCTGACTTTCTTGCTAAGTGACAATGCAGAAGTTAGGATCGGTAGCTCTTCCACTAGTTAACCCCAATCTTTGAGTACAATATCTTGAGTACATTTTCGCTGTCGTGAAAAAGATCAACTTAAAATGCTTCACAATACAACCAACGCAACCATTCCGGTAATTGAATTCACGTTCTAAAAAGAATTTGACAATAATCTGCCATTTTTAGATGTTCTTGTACAGCGTAGGACCGACGTAACATTACACACGTCCGTTGTCTGCAAAGAAACGTATGCGGAAGTAATTCTACACTATGAAAGCAACAGTCCAATCTCTCACAATGGAAGTACTGTCAAAAGTCTGCAACATAGAGCAAAACACATTGTTCTGATGAAGAAGCTACCAAGTCTAGCTAAATTACGTGCTTGAATTATTCTCCCAGAACGGTTACCCTTTAGGTTTCGTAAGTCGATCCTTGAGACAATAAAAGACTAAAACAAAAAACAAGACAGTTCCAATCAACTGCCCAAATTAAATTCTTAGCGAATTCTTCCTTATGTCAGGAATGTGTTTCAACTTGTTGAAAGACACTAGAGGAAACACAAAATAAAGGTGGCGTAGAAGCCGACGACTATTTTACGCACTCAGCTGGTACACCCTAAGCATAGGGTTAGTTATTTCAATAAAAAGAATTTGTCTATAAGATCCCATGCGATGCTTCTGGTGCTGTATATTGTGGCCAAACGGGAAAGTTTGCCTCTACACGCATCCACGAACACCAATTGGCAGTAAGGAAGTGAGACCGCCTGTCTCAAGGGGCCATGCACATCCTTGATACTGGACCCACCTTCGCACGGGACAAATCTCGCATTGTCGGAGTTTGCCCATCTAAAAAGGCCGAGAGTTTCTTGAAGCCATGTCCTCCGATTAGTCATGCATTTATAAGCACATCGAGTTATATATCACGTACAAAAATCTCAGAAAAAAGTGGGAGAGACTGAAGCAAATCGATACAGACTGGCGCACACAGCGGCCGATTAATGGCTGAAACACAAAATGAATATTGATTTCTCAGCACGTTTGAAGTGTTGTACTTTGCACACTAACTCGAGTCTGAGGACGACACGGGGAACCGACGTCGAAGACTAACTTAATAAAGCTTTCTTTTTTTCCCAAATAACGTATTTGCCCTCAAATGTCTGATGACGGCTAATAAGCCAGAAATGGCCATTCCGGTCTCCCTTGTCGTTGTCGGTACCACCTGATATATGTATAATGGTAGGGGTCGCTCACCGATCGTTCTTATGGAACTTATTCATTCACTTGTGCATTACGGGCTCTCTCTCCAGTCCAACCAGCAGCCGCACAGCGGCACATGATATAGGCAATATTTTAATACCGACAAAGACAAGGAAGACTGGAATGGCCATTTCTGGCTTATCTGCCATCATCATGCAGTCACAACCAACCCCGAAGTGCAGAAAATGTGGATATATATATACAGATGGACTGCTCGTTGGCCGGTTGGGTTTCCGGTACGCTTTATTAGGTTACGCACCCATAACAAGTGCCAGCTAAGGGGCAGTGTAATGACACGCGCCAGTACCTTCCTCCGGTCCCCTTGACTTTACCTAGATACAAGATTGGTATTGGTGAGGAAAGAGCGAGTGCGACAGGTACAGCGAAAGTCTACCATTACTGCCATCTACATCATATTTTTGCACTATTGCCCCAGCCGACCACACGAAAGTCTTCGGTGTTGCACACACTCCCTGAGGTAGACGATGGAGCTCGTTGTTTGCGACGGTCAATGCGAATATTGATTTTAATTTAAAATCTTGCATTTCTGTGACCCCGTTTACCTATTTTATCAGGTTGAAATATGCTAGCATGAGCTGGTCAAAAACTTCCTACCCGGACACATTCCTATATCTACATGACAATGCTGTGCAAATATTTTTTTGTTTCCTGTGCCTTCTACTGTCAAAAGTGTTAACGGTGCTGGTGTTTCTCCTCTAGCTGTAAATCGCTCAGAGAAATGGGCGACTCACTTTTGTTTAATTTTACGAGTGCCAGTCAGTTGATTTAAATGCGCTATGAACTGATTGGCCAATGACGCACATAAGCGTTAATAAAAGCCCCACTTTTACAGACCATTACACTCTGGGGAAAAGGACTTGAGACAGAATAACCATGATTTTGGCAAAGTGTATAATACTATTCATCATACAAACTGCGTTCGCCTGCAGTTCAAACACTCCGACGCTTGAATCTGAAAGAAATAGCAAGTTGTTTCGCTCCTCCTCGCACTTTTTCGATTTCTCCCTTTATAATCTTTTTTGGTGACCACAATATTCTAGAGATTTTTGCCGGTTTATTTCTTCCGAATCTCTGCTATTTTTCTGAGCACAAAGTATTTTGCCGACTAGAATCATGCTACGCCATCGCACTACACAGTATGTTATAATTTTCATTTAAGATCAAAACCAGGTCCGTGCCACGCAGGTTTATTGATCAGCTAACATTTATGCAGGAAATCTAGATGAATTGAGTAATGGTGGTCTGCATTTCAGAAAGTAAGGAACCGCGCTTTACTAAGTCATAAGGATGAGTAAGGACAACGACAAGAAAGACTATGACATAGACTTTTGGCGTAGCAGCTTTCGTCAGCCGGTCATGTCTCAACAAGCGGTTAGGATGATCCTGCCTTGGGATCCGAGTTCATTCGTCTTTGAGCGCTGCTCCAACGCTCTGTCAGCCAGCCAGGAGCGCAACGTCTGTCAGTTGCGGTCGGGGGATCCTTATAGCGTCAGGTGGTCAGTAGCATGTGCGCGCCGGTTATGCCACGCATGGGCACCCACGACTGAGATCCCGTCTGCAGATAATTAGCAATAATAATAGGGTATGATTGGCTGACCGGACAAGCCAGAAGAGACCAGCTCATTCCGTATCGATGCCTATTCTACATTAGTATTAGTCTTTATACAAAAACCCTCGAGGTAAAAGGGGGCGAGCAGTTTCGCTACTCTGTCCAGATCGGTGCATGACCGTACTACGCTAGTCTACATCGTGCCAAACATAGAAAAACCGGCGAACAATGTTTTGAACAGCTTCTGTGAACCAGCAAATAAACAACCGAGGAAAATGCAAATTCTTCACCTTAACATATTTTGCACTTCAGACACCAAACCCAAAACACCATACTATGTCTCACCAACTGACAAACAGGAGGAAGAAGAGGAAGAACCTGTAGCCAGATTTCTTGCACAGAGTATTTCTGCCCTGAATCAGTCACTAATTTCAACGGTTAAACACACAAGAACATTTTCTGTGGTTGTGTTTCTTGGTGGTATTTCCTCCAGAAGAACCTGTGAAATGCTGCATATAGTTGACGTGAAACACTACGCCTGTACATATCTCCAAATACCACTTTATTTCGAAATATATCATGTAAGTTAGTGTTTTTTACAGTGAGTCAGTGGAAAGCGGATTTGTTTGCAAACATCTGGACTAGACCATCAAATATTTCTGTTTTTGTCAACTACAGGTAGCGAACCCTAAATCCTTGGACCCACCGACAAAGATAAAACATGCTGCCGACCTTGTTGCGAACATTTCCGGACAAATGAACACCAACCAGACGCAACCCACATGCGCCATCACTGCACTGTCCTTCAAACGTACCTTCGAACTGAGGTCTACGGGTATCTCCTTGCCCCTCGATTATATATCCAAGAGTTACATAAAGAAAACGGTTTGCACAGCAATTGCGAAGCTTGAAAGGACTATTCCTCTTGCATGCTAGCACTGTCAATGGAGAAAAGTAATCAGATTGTGTGTTGGCTTGTTTCTTGAGTTTATATTCGGTTACGTAGACTGCCTTAGGTGCGGGGCAAGCCAATTTGCACAAACTAAAAATCGTACACCCTACAGTGAACCCCCGGCATTCGCGGGGACTCGGGACTACGGATACCACCGAAGAGCTGAAATTCGCAAATGCTTGGGACTCCTTTAAAAGGCTCACAAACGCCCTTCCTCATGTTCAGATATAACTAAAACCATTACTCCAAAAGACCTTCTTAGTACAACAAATTCATCTTAAAACATTACCCGTAGAATAAATGCCTTACAGCTACGCGTGAACACAACTACAAATCGAACGAAAAGGAGGTGTTCACCGGGAGAGGCGTATTGGAGGTCTGACGTTTAGAGTAGTTGTTTCGTCGACCCACCTTTAGAGACTGGGATGTCATGCGGACAGGTCTCCTTATATGGCGCACTTTGTTTGATGTGTCACTCGCCAATGGCGCCTTTGTGGCTGCATCCGACCCGAATGTCACCGTGACCTGAATCGCCCCCGTCCTCGTCGGCCGCGGAGATAGTTGACGACCCTGATTTTCTCGAGCCGTGACCGTTCTCCGTTGAAAACTTCAAGTGTTTCTCTTACCATAACAAAAACTAATCACTTTTCCCCTATATTCGGATCTTTCTTTCATACACTTGATCGATAGAATGACAACTCACGTCATATCCTGAGTTTGGGTATGGCTGGTGATTGACGACTAAGAAGTCTCTTTTGATCCAACTGGGTAAACGTCGGCGATCTCGGTGGGATTCAAGCCGACGACAGCAAGAAGAGGGCCTAAGTACAGCCTACGTTCTAGCTGCATTAACTACGAGGCTCCACTGAGATCCGTGGATTTAATCACAGTTATGTCAAAAAAATTACTTGGAATCTGCCAAACAACATATTATTACCATGAGTCTGATAGTCGTCTAGTTGAACCTGGATTGATTTCTTGGGAAATCCTGCTTAGGCAGTCAGCCTACTATATCCTATTTGGTTTATTCCATACTTTCAAGTAAGCTGGACGGGTAGCATGAGCCGGTAGGCCCCATAGCTCAGCTGGTTAGAATGTTGGCTCCACGCACGCCCTCGCCTTGCTGTCGTTGTTTAAAATCCCACCGAAGTCAGCGGTTTTGTGCAGGTGAACGACAATACATGCCTTATTAAAAACCTCCCAAAGTGCTTAATTAATTGACTTCTAAGTCATAAATGATCACAGATAAAGTATTCGTATTTGACGGTATGAGTGTACGACAGAATTTCTTTGTTTGGTTTGAAAGCCGTTAGGTTCCACGGGGAGAACTCGAGTTATACAGAAGGGCGTTTAGATTTTCGACTTAAGACGGCGTGAGTGAAATCATGAAACGAAATAATTTGGCGCCACAGTGACGGCACGCACAGACTACAGGTGCTTACGGGCGTGCAGAAGGAAGGAGCAGCGATTCTGGCTCTGGAGCATTTTAGTTTTTAGTCCTCGTCAGTTAGCTGAAGGAGAATATGTACAAACAGGTTATTTTTTTAAAAAAAACAAGAGGCATTATCGATTGCATAATATCCCATTAGTTTATCCCTGTGAGCGGATACCCTGGCAAACCGTAATAACAACTGTTGGTCTTCCATTTGCAAAAGGGTTGGTTATCAAATGCCGATTTTAATTTTGGAGGATATAGTAAGATATTATTTGTGCGGTCTAATCACTGTAAGTTCGTAGATTGGAAACAGAAGAGACAGAGCATTATCAATTTGGGCAATATGTTAGCATTTATATGACTACTGTGAAGTTCATGTAGAATCGCAGGACGGGGCCCAAACGTAAAAAAGTATATCCAAAATGTTTTCGATAATAAAACGCAAGTAAATATTTGTTTGCAGCCAAAGTATCAGTGTTATTTTTTGGAAGTGAAAACACATGCCAAAAGTCCCAACTATTTCTTGACATTACCCCGATAAAGGTGAAATACGTGAACAGCCGTCGACTAATTAAATTATTGGAGAACTATCTGATGAAGTAAATTACAAAAGAAAAACCGATGGCCTCCTTCAATGCAGCGTCAATTATTACTTTCATCTCCCAACACCTCGTATCTGAAACCGTGCGATAGTTCACCCGTTGAATCCGACGTAAAGACGACGACTTACGCGTGATCGTGGGCTTGCGCCGAATCAACCTTACTCTCTCTTCCAAACCCCATAACACCTGTGCACGGGTACATGACAGAGCAAAGAAGACTGGAGGTGCGAGATTGCTCCGTTGACTTGCGCCGCGTAAACCCGCACCTAAACGTGCCACCACACTCCTGTTCTAAACACAAACTACCAGGATTTAACACAGTAAGAAAGGAGGACGACTGGGGTCCGAAATGAATGGGAGTGTCATATAGACGCCATTAAGCAGGAGTCGACGCAGTCTGGAATTTCACATAAGCTCCTGCAAGAACACTGTAGCGAGACGCACAAAGGCTCAAGACAGAGCGCCTTAATAATTTCCTAAAACACTGCTTCACAATGATCATTCTTCTCGACGCTATCGTGTAAGAGCAAGCAAAATATTTACTGATGAGATCACCGTAGTTCCGTCTAATTGCTCGGACAGTAGTGCAGCCGCTAGAGGCTTTCGATTTCGGTTCTTATCGATCATGGTTGTGATTACACCGTGTGGTGTGAGAGGAGGAGTGGGGGCAGTATATGCGGCGCAAGTCTACGGTCGCTGTAAGCACTCCGCGTCCAGTCTGCGGAGAAGCAAACGGTGGACATCCCTGGAATTGTGAAGAACTAGAAACGACCGCTGTAACAAAAACTTTATTCGCCTGAAGTTCCGGACTCCAGCTCGAATCCATCCTCAGAGACAGTGACAAATAGGGGTGATTCATGCTCAGCAAGATGCAGTATTTATTGCATGTACTCGCTATGCCTATGTTAAGTATGCACTATCCCTTTTATCGATGATTGTTCCCCGCTGGTGCGCTAATTGCCTGAGGGTCAGCATTCGAGTTGTTAATGACTGCAATTTCATCGTCCGTATTGGATACTGGAGTGCTGATTGCTCAGCCATCTGTTTTAACGGCCTGTGCGTTCCCGAGTGGCTAACTACTTTGTCCGGATCATGTGTCAGCACCAAATATGTGGTAGGGATGTCATCGCACTGGTTGATATACTGGAATTCAATAAAAACATGACCCTAGCAACTCGCAGCTCACGCGATTATCACCTCTAGCAAGAATTTCGTCATAATCGAACTTGAATTTGCAGCCGGGTCTCGTCGGATGGGTCGCGACTTGAAAGGTGGCGTCATTTCTCCACACTCCAGCCGCGTGTTCGGCGATTCGCATCGGTAGCAGTCTCCCCGTTTCTCAACGTAGTTGCTTGTTCTGCAACTGCACCAGATCTGCTAAGTGAATCCAGATGCCTTTTCGGTGCTCCGGAAATCGAGGATCAAAGGCATACTCAAAATACTGCGTCGGATTTAGGTGGGAAATTTCTGCTAACCACGGGAGTCATCTGTCGTCCACATCTCGATCATCCATCAAGCACTTTATTGTCCGCCAGGTGGTCTGATGAATTTGAAAGAAATGCCGGACCTAGAGCTATCAACGCATTGAGCGCTTATCTTGAATAGGGCATTCAGTGGACCAAATTGGTCATTTGCGAATGCGGTGGCTCCACTATTTCCACAAGTAGGGCACTGCCGTATTTTAAGAAGACGTTAGGCTATATATATATGCATATCGATTTTTTGGGGATGTTTTGATTTGAACTGTTTTTCCGTCCGATAATGGTAACAGAGAGCGGGCTCGTCGCTAATGGTTTCGAAAAGTAATCCACATTAGATTGGCATTTTCGCAGATAAGCTAGTGAAATGACACAAATATCCCGTAGGACAGAACAGGCTTGACAGTAAGTGTTTTCGGAGCAGCCGCAATAAATGAAGAAGACCTAAAGCCACTAGCACTTTCTACGTTATCGCAGCTTCAATAACTGCAAATTACGTGTTACAGCAAATTGCGATGCGACAGTCTGTAAGTCGAGTAATGGCGCATCTACACCATAAAATATTTAGCCCTGCGTTGATACCGTTCTCTTATGCTAACCCTAATCTTGCCCCTAACTCTACCCTTCTTGAAGTTTTAGCGCGTAGCCGTCTGTATTACGGTGGATTCCTGGTCCTGTGTCCTGCCTCGTTTTGTATGAAACCGTAAAGTTACAGTAAAGGAACCCTAAAGTGTACGGACATAATTGCGTAAAACAATTGTAGAATAACGAGTGTGAATACAGGAATTCGGTTCCTCACACCTGCCGAAAACAGAGAGGACTACCCAATCACATTTTGCAGCAATGCAGTTTACGAAATATTCTCCGGAAATCCAACGTGCAATTCTGCAGGAGCCACCGAGGACGAGTTTCTGGTTCACTGCACACTGTATAGTATATATGTATAACATACTGACTGCCTATATCATTCGCTGCTTTGCGGCTGCTGGTTTGGCTTGAGAGAGCGCCCGTAAGGCACAACGGAACGAGTGAGTTCCATACGAACGATCGGTGAGCTCTGTCTACCATTCTATTGTGTTTGTTAATTCACAGGTGCTTGGGGATGGGAATATGGATCGTGGCTACCGGCGTATTTGGCAGTCAACGCAGTAGAACACATGATGAAATGCATTGTACAATCGAAAATTCATAACTCGCATCCGCCGACTAACCTTCTCTGCAAGAATTCAATGTTCTAATTGCGATAGTTTAAACCGACGTTTCTTCATTAGTAAGCAGCAACGGCCCCGCAGGTGATAAGACAGCATTTAGCTAATGAAGTAGTTACCGACTTGAAGTGAAAACATCAGGTTGAGATTCTACATGGTGTGTATGATTTTTCCAAATGCGTTTCATAAATATGCAACTGCAAAACTGGTTTATTCGATTCGGAAGAACTCGATATCTCCAAATAATATGTATAGGCGTGCAATGCTTTATCTCTAAGCTGTTGTCGGTAACGGAGATTTGGCTGTATACGCCTTGCCTTGGATGTTTCGAAGAACAAAGCCAGAAATCGCACCAATTCATCCCACACACGAGACATATGATGCTAGGTAGTGTGTGCATATTATGACATGACAAGTCTGTTTATACGTTAAAAGTAGCGCCATTATATTAAGTTGCGTAAACTCTACAGCAGGGCACGTTGAGGTAGGAGTTTTGCAGCGATCTATTGCACAGTCTTCGCAAGGCCGCATAAACCCCAATTTATGATTGCGAATTTCCTGGTGGTTTTACTGAATCACTCTAGCGTTGATTCAGCGAAAACTGGACAAAGTAACTATCAGATTCAGATAATTTATATAGAGTGGACGTACTCCATTGTAACTTATAACTCCAGTCATTCCCTGCATGCTACGGGTGACATACGAGATTTCATCATCTCTTTATCAGATTCCAGGCATTCACATGAGTTGGTCTTAATTGGAATAGCATTTGTACTTTAGGTGTTCCCGGAATAATTCGTTAAGATCAGTGCCCGACGTGCGGCGTTGGATGGAGGACGGGAAATCCAGCACGGTTATAGTGGAAATCAAATATTTCAAGATCATTTTGAAAGCTCAGTAATAGGGCATCAGTTAACCGTTGACTGTTATTCTCTGAAATCAAATCTATGAAGTCAGCGTAGTTGTGGCCATGTCAGCGTACTTGTGAGCCTCCCCAAGTCAGTCGCGCGAATTGCGTCCAGCTTTGTTGGCGCTTCGGTGGGGCAGTGAATGGCGTTGGTCACGTGACCTCCGACTCTCTTTTCCATGAGTGTCAGATCTCGGTTTCGCGTGCTCGCGCGTCATATTGGGCCTACTCAAGACGATCCGAGTCTCGTGCGCAGCGCCTGGTAGGCTACATGCAGGTCTATACGTCGGTTGAGAGTGCCACTCGAGGATAAACTGTCGAGCACCATTGACGCGGTTGGTCAGTCTTGCATTTTCAGAGGTGAAACTGGGCGCATTGGTTATATGTTGCTATTGACCACAGACAGCTTGTCCTTGCGGTTGATTTCAAGTTGGCGATCCTGCAGGCTTGTGCCAAGACGTTTACCGATTTCACCAACATCCATTGCACCGAAATAATGTCATGGTATGCTGTAGACCACTGCTGATTGTTCTGTCACTGGTAGCGCGTCTTTTGGTCTCATGATTTACTGGCTGATTGTTTATTCCGCTTTACGAGCCTCGCCGATTCCGAAAGATTTTAGGATTTTTGCCGTCTCCTCTGAATCGTTCTTTACATTGGAGATTGCGAGGCATAACTTCGGCTTTTCCTCGCTTGGCTGCCCAGAGTGAGACTTCTTGAGGTATTTGCTAATGAGCGATTTCGGATAGCCGATGGAGTCACGTAGGGCGAGTAACTACATCTTCTCCTTATTTTTCACGTTGCCGTCGATGGGCTGCTGCCGGGCGCTCACCGTCTCTTTTCCTTTGAACTTTTTGCCCTTTTGGATATGCTATTTGTTTTGCATATTTGCCACAGGTTTGGAGACGACCAGGGAGACTGGTGTCGAAATTATACGGAATAAAATTTCTTACATCTCCCAAAGGTCATATTTTTTTCTTATATGTAAAATTATACAAATTCAACAAACAGGAGTTTCTGTGCTGTCCGCGTTCACTTAATATTTCTCTTCTTCAGACGCACTGTGATATATGGTCGGCATTTTTCAAACTGCTCACCGACTGTTTTCCTTTGAACATGCCTGTCCGACACACCTTTTGAACCTTTAGTTAGTTGACCCCGTCACTCCTGTCGCGCTGAAACTTAGCAAATTTAAGTCAGACCACGACCTTTATCATTAAAAAAATTATTGTTTTTAAATCATTATGTGCAGCTTCACTCATATCCATCTGGAGTCCGTACACCCCTGTCTTGTGTGGCTTCCAATGTCAAGTAACTGGTCTGGAAATGTTACTGGTCGCAGTGATATACAGAGAGATGGAATTAAGCTGTATAATCGTCGGTGAAGCCTTTGATCCCGTAGTCGACTTTCATCGTCGCGATATCCTGTTTATTTCATGTACCTTAAAGGAGATGAATTTATGTTGTCCGCCGCCCGTTGTAAAATTGTCTTTAATTGAAAATTTCTAAAAATTACTCGTTCTCTTCAGTTCTCTTCTCGTTAACTTTCGTTCCTTTCACCCCCGTCACGCAGTAGCACAATACAGCCTTTATGCGTGCCTTTTATGCGTGCATGCTGCATATGCTTTGTATATCTCGTTGTTAAGATCATGAGGCGATGCCTTATTTATGACAGACCTCCAGAACCTAAGCTTAACGAAGTCACCATGTCCGAGCAGACATGATCCTTCAGATAATTCGCATAGGGCAGGGCGAACAGAGGTCAGCCTAGGGAGGCTTTGGGAAACCGAATTTTGAGA
>CACRXP010000403.1:82351-95706 GCA_902702965.1 Spirometra erinaceieuropaei | reverse complement strand
TCCCAGGTGAGACGAATTGGTCGTTAATCAGCTTATCGGCAGCTCGACTCTCAAGGTGAGAAAGTGGTGTAAGAAAGAGAAGATCTTGCGGCGGAGGGATGGTTGCACAAAGGGACAGTGGGAGGCGGCGAAGTCGTCACAGGGAATGGTGTCGTTGCCAGTAGTCAGTGGCAGGCCCTGCAGTTGGAGTCAGGAAACGTCTACATCACATGGAGAACCAGCAGGACCTTGTTCGGCAGCCATCTCATCAAGGTCGATTCCAGGAGCGTGTTGTGTTTGATGAAGAGCCTGGACAGGACGCAAGCCAGCTGATTGCGTTACCCGTTGAAGTGACCGATGTCTGAGATGAACTGCGAGGTGAAGTCCAGTTGACGAAATTGGCGGAGATTTAGTTTGTCGAAAGAGGACTTCAGAGAGAAGGCAAGGAATTTGTGGTCCGAAAAGACGATGAAATCACTGCCCCCAAGGAAATGACAGAAGTGTTTTATAGGGGGGGGGGGGGTTGGGGAAAGACAGCAATATGCTCCCGTGCAAATGTGCCATATCGCGTATCGGCAGGTGATAACCTGCCGCAGAAGGATACTAAGGGCTGTCTGTGATCTAGAGGCTGCAGAATACGTCAGGATTGTGACATCGGCCAGCGCAGCCCTCACCTTGTCGAATGGAGCAATGGCGTCTGCAGAAAGCTCGGTCGAATCTTTGGGATCTGAGAGGAGGCTCATAACGACAAAATGGTGAGGTTGCAGTTAAGATGGGACAGGGGATAGAAATTTTCCATGCCCAGATATTGCTGCAGCTGATGCTTGGGAATTGAGTTGGGAAATCAGGTATGGCTGCAACCTCCGACAGAAGAGGATGGATGCCGTTGGAGCCAACCAGATGTGTGATAAATTCGAAGCAGAACACACCATAGATGCGCTTGCAGGGATTGAGACAGACGCCAAATGGCTGAAGGCGGCCAAACACTATTGCGGGCTACAGGGAGATGCAGGACAGATGTCAAATGTACGTACTGACGCATTTATGTAGATGCATCATAACTTATGGCTATCGAGGATTTTGGAATAGGTATCTGAACAGTCACAACTGATGTATTTGAAAGAGGCTTCTACTTTGCGATAACTAACGTGCGAGTTGTAGTTCGGTGGACATTCAGATAGGATTTTTGCGGCTGCACAATGAATACTCGAAAGTACTGATCCTCATTGGTGCAAATTGGAGATTTATATCAGCATGCAAATTTCGCGCGATTACTGGTCCATCCTAGGCCTGAAAACTACATCCGGCTATGTGCGACAGTTATTATTGCCTGAGGCACTGGCTGCATCCACTAATAAGAACCTGAACAGTAACCTTGCGAGAACCCATCGCGACAGAAATGCACAGAGCGAGCATTCCGTGTAATCATTCAATTGTTTAATCCTACAGCGACTTTGGTCGAATACAGGGGACTGTATGAATTCATTTAATAAATGAATCGTATGACATATGAATCATATGGAAATATTGACATCTTAAAAATAACATTTGTCGAATTTTTGTATGATGGCCATGTATTCACACAACACCTATCCCCGGGGTAAAACACTCAAATAGCCCTTTATATGTTCCATTTCCATCCGTAAATCTCTAGATGGGTCGCAACAGGGCTTCGTTTATCTTTTTGATATGCATTGCATTATACTGATCAAGATTACTTCACTTGAGAGGGTCTCCAAAAATTGTTCCATTTATTGGTCTAGTGAAAAGTTTAGAATACAAACCATAAAATTCAGGTGAGGGATCGTAATCAGCAAAGAGGCCGAGCTATTGGTTTCCCAAACTATATGTCTGCAAACAGAAAACTCCTATGTTTCGCTTATCTATCCTATGTTCACTGAATCAGTATATTGAGCATACAGTTCGCCTTAAGACTTGTCCGCTTTTCAGAGATGGGTATTTTATCAAAAATGAAACCTACAATTTCAAGCAACCAAGGAGGCATGGGACTCATTAGTCTGCTTTCTTGTCAGAAAGGACAAAACATTTGCACTAAACGAGAATTCTGTCAATATACAAATAATGCCATATTCGTGCTTGTAATTCCTATTTGTATTACAGCTCTATAGTTTTTAGTCCGTTTTTCTACCGGCAACTCTCTCACGAACTATGTTTACATTATTGGGAAATGTCAGAAACCTCCAAATGTCTGGCTGTATTATTTTTCGCACAACATATGGTATTTAGGTTAAATTTACCAAATTCATGTCTAAAACAGACCTGAAGGCACTTGCAAGATGTATCATCAGATCTAGAAGTGACATGCTTGCTGCTCACAACAGAGTTATTTGGTTCTGAATACATTGGTTGCTTGCTCGGGTTTATTTCTCGACAACAGTGGCAAACCTCCAATCATCAGACGGTATCCCATTTCCCTTAAGATATTAGTGACTAGATTAACGTTCGCCAAATGCATGTCTAAAACAGGCGGGTTTATAAAACTGCGCCATACACATAATAGGTGCTTATCAAATTTTGACATGGATGCTATTCACCAAATGTAGCTTTCTTATCAATGCAGGTTCTCCGGTCGTCGTTTTTATCCAGGCATTCTGTTGCGTAAGCAACTCAGTGCTGCATTCGATTTATTTTGGGTTTTGGCCGATTGCTGACTTGTCGGGGAGTTTACTGCAAATTCTAGGATTTTGCATCCGTTTGTCGCATCCCACGACTATCCGCATTAGATTGCCGCAGATCACAGAATTTTTCGAAAACTAGCTAACAATATTTCATAGACGAAATGGGTTACAATTTATGCAATGCTCATCCAACATTGCATTAAATGAGATCTCCTGTTGGTAATCGATGATTATTAGTTGTATCTACGTTTGTTGCAAACTCGAACTGCAGAGCTAGTGATGTACTGTTAAAACCACATTGGGGAATAATTCGTTGGTACGGAAAACTGCCTACTCTTGGCGTCCGTCTGGTACTGCCGACAGGTTTATGAAATTTTTGAAAATTTGTCCTGTGGAACTATAAAACGCGCAAACAATCATCTTCAGTAAACATTTGGGAACGATGCAACCTTTTGAAACAAACAAGAGAGCTTCACGTTAGCCATTGTGGCGACACACCACATTTCCCTTCCTTACATTTTCTCTTCACATGGGAACGTGTGTAATGATAGCGTTAAAATTCAACACCGACAGACTTAACACAATTAGCATGTCGGTCAATTAGGCAGCTCAAAACCCCATTATTTTCATTTAAAACATATTCCAGTATAGTATTACTGCAGAAAGTGTGCACTACTCTTTAGATACTCTATGCATTTACAAAACTGTTCCTCGGATCCAGATCTTTCTCCTCTTCGGCGTTTAAATGAGGCGGAATTAACCGCAGACCTGAAGGCCTGATGTTTCATCAGATCTAGAAGATCCGTGCTTGCTGCTCACAATTTACTTATTTGGTTCTGAATACATCAGTTGCTGGGTCACTTATCTTTCTCCATACAATTTAGAAAAAACGCTGGTGCGGTTCATTCGCATAATCTGGTACATAAAAACAAATCCCCAAATATAAACTTCGAAATGGAATCGTTGTATGTTTCTGGTCGCCATGAGAGAAAAAACAGGTGATTTGTTTGTAATTGTGTCATTTATTATTAATTGTCCATAGCACAGCAACATAGTAGAAATACCAACTTCTTCTTTTGGAAGTAGTCCCTCCTACAGCCTGCAATCCACTAGGTAGCTTTGTGCAGTTGTATTTCACCATGCCATAGGAGTCAATTCACCAGCATATTCAAACATACAGTCAGTGACCGATCTTATTAATTGTTGGCCAAAATTCTGAAATGCTTTTTCGATTCGGAAGGGTTGATTGGGCGGATTTGTAATATTGATTATCTTGCATCATAATCCTATAACATTTCGGACTCGGTAGGATGTTCGGTTTTGGATATACGTCTTTTCGACCTTCTGTTGAAGCCGCACTCGATAAGAAATGACTACTTAAGTAGCATATATTTTTCCCATTGATTTTCGACGGTCTTATAAATTCAAATGTATTTCATAAATAACATGGACAAAAAGGCTTTCGTTTACTCATTTTATGAGAATTACGTACTCCTTATATTGTATAGTTGAAGAAGGAGTATAATTAGGTTTTAAAACAGTTTCTCATTATGAGATTTTTTAAGATCGTGCAATGTTCATTTACACAGTATCGTACCAGTCCGTTTACCACTGCTTCTCATGTAATGCACAACATAGTCCTCATTCATTTCAAAATTTTATGGACTCTATATGGCATCTTCTTAAAAGCATAGAAGATTGTGTGATTTTCCATACACGGAACGCATGCACCTTGTAGACTGAAATCACTCAGCACTAATGCAGCGTCTAATGAGGCCCCAAATTATTCGGGAACCAGAAAACCTTGTTAAAGTGTAATTATACTCCTTCTTCAAGTATACAATATAAGGATGACGTGATTATCTATCTAATAAGTAAAAGAAGGCATTTTTGTTCATGGTTTTTTATGAAAACTGCATAAATACAACTAGTGCGTCAGCGGACTGGACAAACCCAAATCTCACTATTTTGGCTCACACATATTCAAACTCAGTATTGCTACAGAAAGTGTGCACTGCTCTTAACACTCCGTGTAAATTTACGATATTGTTTATCGGATACAAATCTTCCTCCTCTTTGATGTTTAAATAAGGTAAAAATGAGAGTAAACTGCGGACCTGAAGGCAATCGCAAGATGTTTCGTCAGATCTAGAAGATGCACGCTTGCGGCTCACAACTTACTTATTTGGTTCTGAATACATTAGTTGCTCGGTCACATATCTTTCGCCATACAATTTAGAAAAAACGCTGATGCGGTTCATTCGCATAATCTGGTACGTAAAAACAAATCCCCAAATATAAACTTCGAAATTGCATAAATGCATCTTTCTGGCCACCATGAGCGAAACAAAAAGGCACTTTGTTTGTAATTGTATCATTTATTATTAATTGTCCCATTGAGAGCACAGCAGCATAGTAGAAATACTGCCTTCTACTTTTGGAAGTAGTCTGTCCTACAAACTGCAGTCCACTTGGTAGTTATGTGCAGTTGTATTTCAACAAGCCATAGGAGTCGATTCACCAGAATATTCAAGCATAAACAGTAGCCTCAACTCCAACTCGATTGCCGATATATGGGCAGACTCGATGCGAATATCCTCAAACTTACTTCCGCTAGATTTTCTTGCGGAGAAATAAGTTAGTCTGCTATCCGTCCTTGGGAAATAAGCGTTCGTTTCGAAAGAAATGTTAACGTTTATGTAGGTAGATATTTCAAATTTCCTCGTCACTGGAAGACGACCACGTTGTTTCATCTATAAAAACAATCAACAGTGCAGAAAACATTAACGTCTCGGGTTTTAGAGGCACTCGGTTAGATAAAAGTGCTTTTGTTAAATACTTGAGAGGAAGTAAACTCACATTTTTTAGAAATAAAACGGCTGTTACAAGTACGTTAGGGCAATTGCACGTGACTTTGTGCAGGTTAAAAATCCTGCGGCAGCCCCTTTTCAAGTCAGCACTTCTAAGGTCTAGACGGAAAGGAAAACCGTGCAAGGTGGTGTCTACCGACTGAAGCTTCCTGTTTATAGCGGTGAGGCATTGTTGCACTGTGTCCTTTGTGTGTTGAAGCAGGTTCTGACCTAGATCTTCTTCTAAAATGAAATCAAGTATGCCATGTTACAAGCAGAAAACCGTACGTTGAGATTGTTTCACATTTAGCAGTACTACTTTTGAATGACGGACTTATTGTCAAATTGACAAAAGTCTTGAAGCGAAAAGACGGTTCAAAATCAGGCAAAGTCAAGAGGATGATCTGATACTGCAGATATGAGCTTTTACACTCCTGAAAGCCTTCCCTGTGTGTAACATCACGTGGATTTTTGGTTTCGAGCATTTAATGTTCGAAAGTACTTTTACCTAATCACTTTAAGTGGACACTTGGATTAATTCGAAATCTTTCGCGCTTCTGACGACCATAACCTTATTGTCACTCATGAACTATCGAAGTTTAACCGCAATCAGTGATCGAAATCTGTAGGTTTATGTGGGGTCAATTTATTTGCTTAAAAGCGAGTGACTGCTAACCACAGCGACATGCGTCCTACGCATATTGAAACTGATTCCCTAAGATATTGGCGGATTTCGTCACGATTGAATGAGCTAAAGCTATTTAATTTTAGTCGCGAATGCATCTATCTTCATATGCATTTTTGGGTCATATGGAAGCATAAAAAATTATAAGGAATTAATCTCACACGAATCGGCAGGCTGTTAAGAGAAAGCAGCTTTACAGCTCACATATGACAACTAAATGCGAATGGGTTGAGATATGCGTAAGTTGTCTTTCTCAGGTTAGTTCATGTTAGTAGTATCTATTGAATTTTAGGGTAAAAGTTTGTTATTTATCCTGAGTGAACTCTTAATTTTATATGAATTATATTTGTGGTGTTTTCGTAAGTTGTTTTAACGGGAGCTTGGGTGCATTTTCAGCAGCTGATTGTGACATGTCCGAAACGCCAAAAAACACAATTGACAGGTTTCTCAATTTTTCCAAATAATGTAAATTGATGATTTTAAATTTATTCAATTCGAATATCACGATTAACTGACTTATTATTCACATATCTAGTTGTATGCACCGCAAATGCCTGCTGAAATTGTAGTCAGTAATTTGAACTCCCCTGGACACCTAACATACAAACGTTTAAAAGCCAAATTAAAGTCTAGGAAAATATGTTGTTAAAACAAAACCCCTGCATTTCAAATGAATGGTTGTTTGTAAAATAATTTAAATCAACCACCTAAGCGTCTAACCTCCTCAAGTTATTCATTCAGTAATGGATCGTCATGGATAAAATGGCTACGGAAAACAGAGAATCGCTAATCCGTATTCGGTAAAATTGCGTACCATTCCTGCAAGCACACACTTCATTTGAGACAATGACGACACAAAACAGCAACAATTTCACCCTCTTTATCCCCATTCGTTTAACAACAGGTGAGCTGCTACACATGAAATGTTCTGAGGTTACGAGTGTTGCTTATCTAGGTGATTTGTTGTGGTCACGGCTTAGTGGTCACATTTCCACCAATAACAATCTGCCTGAGATAGATCGCGATCATTCAGTATTTGCTGGTCATGTCAGGAAGATTAGCTTGTCCAATGAGTTAAAAATGCGAAGTTTAAAATAAGCCCGATAGCCTTAAGCAGGACTGGAATCTTCTCATTCCTGCAGCGCACAGAATTTTCACATCGAAAGGAATTCAAAATTCGCATGAGCGGACGGTAAAAGGGGGAATCCAATGTTTACCCGTGCGGGCATCATTTCCATTTTAACACTGCATACTGATGTATCATACACTTTGTTTACACTACTAGTCTCGTTCATGAATGCTTCAATGACTACGGATTGCGACAGACACCCTTTAGACTGGCGGTAATTCATGAACTCCTTTGTAAATAAACCGCATCCATAATCTCAAGCGGGCATGACTTGAAGCATGCCTCGTAGGGTTATGGTTATGTGGCTAATTTCATTGACCTACTGGTGTCGCCCAATGCAGGGCAGTAGGCCAAGTCCAAAATTAAGTGGCATGAGGAGTGATCTAAATGGCAAACTGTCAGGGGGATTGTGTCGGGACAGACTGGTTGAATGATTACGCAGGTATAAACAAAAGGGGGTTTATAATCAATAAAAGTGTTTCAAATTTCCTTGAATAATCTTGGATTAGGAGGAGAAGGGGTAGTGCAATTCTTCTAGCATACGATTCATGCAAATGACCTTTTCCATGCATTGGAAGGGAAAGAGGCTTCTTTTGTGATAATAAGTAAAAATAATCACCCGAACAAGAGCTTTGTTTGCCTGACCTTTCAGATTCAGGCTCGAACCCATCCTCAGAGGCAAAACGGGGTACGGATAATTCATGCGCGCGACGTTGCAGTATTTATAGAATGAACTCGTTATGCTACCGCATGCCTATGCTAATTAACTTTTTTCCCGATCATGGAAAATTATTGGCCGCTGGTGCGCTAATTGTTTGATGACCGTCGTGCAAGTTGTAAATTGCTAAAGTTTAATCATCCTTGTTAGATGTCGGCTCACCTGTATCACCGGTGAGTGTGCTTACCGAGTGTTTAATCAATTTGATCAGACTAAGTCTCAACATCGAATATGGGATAATGGGCTGTCATTGCACTTGCTTGTAGACTGTGACACTGTGAAACATGACTCAAAAAACTCACAGATCACACGGTTATCACCTCTTACGAGAATTTCGGCCTCATTGAACATGAATGTGTGGCCAAGTTTCGTCGAGTAGAGAGTTGGAATCATTTCCTCGCACTGTCGCCGCGTGTTTAGCGTTTAGCGACCGCGGCATTCTTTCTGTTTCTCCGACGTAATTACTACGTCCGCAACGGCACCAGACTCGATAAACGGCTCTAGACGTTTCTTGTCGTGGCAGTGGGTCTTTCGATTTCATTATCTCAGGCTTGATAGTTGCGAGAAGACGACTGACGGTGTCAGAGACGTTCTTGGTTGTTAAATCTCTCGCAAAATCTGGGTTCGATCCGGTTTTATCGCGCGTCTCGCTTACGCATGCACTGGCCGATGAAGTTGCGTGGCTAGAATATTTTCCCTGAAAACCCGTCGGAGACATTTTGATTCGGCAACCTTGTCTTCCGGTTCACTACACTGTTTCTCAACACGTCGATATATCGTCCGTGCGCAACTGCATTTGTGGTATGTGAATATTAGGCGGTTATTCGTCTGTAGTTGTAGAATTTCAGCTCAAATATTTATATGTACTTTTCGAACATGCCTGAAGGGGCCTGTTCCGAAGGAATTACTTCAAGTTTGCGCAATCCTAACCTCGGAACTTAAATAAGACAAGGAGAAACTAGAGTCCATAGGTCAAAAAACACATAGGGAAGGTTGCGGGACCCACTGATCAGCCGAACCTCTCGTAGCTGCCTCAGGCAGCGGCGCAAGATCGGCGGAACACGCGTGTCAAAGTTTTTAGATTGTACATATGTTGTCAGTATAGTAAATGATTACACTTCGTAGGCAGTTTTATTTTTAAAAATGCTGATTCCTGGCTTTTTTGAACTGGTGACATTTGTTTCAGTCATGGTGCGAAATCTAATTTCAGGGTAATCCGTCGAGTAAAATTGACCTCCAACTCCTCCCTATCTTTCACACTTGGTGATGCTTTAATTCGTTTATGTACGGAAGGCCCTCTTTTGGGAAACCGAAGCATTTCAGCGCCGCAGCAGATGAACTTATGAAAACGATTCAATCTCTGAATAGGGTCACTTATAAGAGGATAGGATTTTCGGAAACGTTCGCTTTATGAAAGTAACTCCTTTTACTAGCTTTTTTTAGTACTTTCTTAGTAAATCGCTTGAATTTGTTGAGTATTCCATTGACTTTGATATTTTTCAGCGTTGACACTCGGATAGCCTTGAACGTTTTTACCCTACTGTGCTCTATTAATTGTTATGGAAATGTGTCCCCTTCCGCATTTATGGGCCTGTGAGTTAGCAAACAGTGAGGGTATGTTTAGTACCTGGGGTCGGTAACAGTCAACCCGAGCAGACTGTCTTACGGGAATGGTGGTAAGAGGGGTTATAGCGGTGAAATCTTCGGATGCAGGCGGAAGTATTTAGCAAAAGTAAAATCAAAAAACAAAATCGCATGGCAAACATTTTAGTACGCTTGGGGACATATGCGAATGTCTAGCCTAAAAGCGGATACTGACGTCATCGTTCGCAGGAGGGCGCGCCTCATATTCTAGGCAGAAAATGTGAGGTTGAGGAGAAAGCCGATTAATAATCATTGACCTTATCGTTCCTCTTCGTCACGATAATGTGCTATTAAGTTCAGTTCGGTCCAGTTTTATTAAAGGAACTAAGGGCGAACGTCTATTGGTTACAAATCCTCTGAGATTCATTTTTCTAATAGACTGAAATATGTCCAGCTTAAAATGAGCCCGATAGCCTTAAGCTGGACTGAAGCGTACTCATTCCCCATTCGCAGAATCTCTTCCTGTTGGTAGGGGATGCAGCATTCGCGCGAGCCGGTGGGGAAGGGAAGAATCCAACATTAGCGGCGCAGGCGTCATTTCCATTTTAACATTTCATACTTACGTATCATACACTTCGTTTCCACTGGTATACCAGTTCTTTTATGCTTAAATGATTATGGTTTGATATAAGTGCCCCTTAGGATGGCGGCAATCCACGAACTCCTTTGTGGATAAACCACGTGAATGATCTCGAATGAGCAGGACATTCAGCATGCCTCGTACGGTTGTGGCTGCGTGCCTAAGCTCAGTGACCTACTGATGTCGGCTAAGAGGGCAGTCGATCAGGTCCTATTAAGTGTGCTAAGGATTGACCTGAACGGAAAACCGTGAGGGTGCTGTACAGGGATATGCTGATGGCATAATTATGCATGTATAAGCGAAATTATAACTTCTCAACAACCGAACGACTTCAAAGTAAACTTATGCGAAAGAGGTTTGATAAGGAGACTGATATGTATTTCACCCTAAGGAAATTTTTCACAGACAGCCTATCTAATGCCTTGAAGAGTCGTGCAGCGTAAACGAGATCTTAACTATGTTATGTGTTTTAGAGCACAAAGTGTTTTTCAGGTAGATGATCCGTAAGTACAGGCGACCATTCAGCGTGGTTCAACGGACGCGGCTGCCATCTTTCAACAGAGTGCCTTTTGTGTACAAGAACAGGCTGGCGGCACAGATAGGATGTTTTACTTCCTAGCGTAGGTTGGCTTACTCATGGAATGTCAACCGAGATTCCGCAGTGTGTTTTCGCTTCGAAAAGACTAATCAAGTAGGGTTGTAAAAGTAGTCAGCCTGCAACAAAATTCTATAATATTTCAGTTATCTCAGGATGCCGACTTTCAAACTAGCGTCTTCCCGGTTGCTTGTAAAGACTATACTCTGTAAAAATGATTACTTAAACAGCATACACTTTTCTCACCGTTTTTTGATTTCATTAATAATTGAATTATACTTCATGGAAAACATGCATAAAAATATTCACCATTTTGGTTATTCGATAGAAAATGACGTCTTTCTCCAATTTTGTACTCGAAGGAATGGTATAATTCAGTTTCCAAAAACGTTTCCAATTCCCGACCCTAATTAATCAGTCTTTTCGAAACGAAAACACATTACGGAATCTCGGTTGACATTCCATGAGTTAACACACCTTCTACATATATTCTTTGTATTCCAGGAAAACAACAACGGCCAACGTCGCACGTGGCATTACAAGTTTTAAATAAGCCGTTATAAGCTAAATCGGTCTAAACGAATACCTGGATAGAAAAAAGAAGCCAGCCCTACTCTAAAAGCAATAACTACTCACCCTTCTCTAACCTTACACCTAAACCCGAACCTAGTCCTAAACCTAACTGCTTACCCTAATTCAAATCGCGGACACTAGCTAGCAGACCCAACCCCAATTACACACCATACTCCTTACCGTAAACCGTAACCTTAAGCATACTCGTAAACCCGATCCCTTCTCCTGAAGGCCCTTACCCACTCCTCAAGCTAAACTGCAACCCTAAGCTTAATCGTACACCCGAGCCCTGGAAATAACGCCTACCCTTATCCCAACATTTACTTTCACCACGCTCATCCGATTTCTTAACGTCGAACAAGTAAACCAATGCCTAACTCCAAACGGAAACCAAAACACCCTCATTAATCCTACAGCCGGAATCCAACTCCGTGCAGGGAATCCAGTGGAAGACTAAGAGTGGCAAATGTTAACCGCCTACTTAAATCGAAAATAGTAGAAAGGTGATAGGCCGACGACGACGACAACACGAAGGAAGGAGTTTTAGAGCCTTAGTTAAAAATCTGAAGTTATCACTTGTAGACTAGCTCCACTGGAACATATAAGCGAAAAGTAGAGGGAAGAATCAGCTCATTCCACCCCGAAATTCGAAGACCTTTAAAGCAGTTAAGTGGGGAGTTTCATTGGACGCAAAATAAATCACATTACATAGAAACTGACTTAATGATTGCGTTAAAATTCTAAGTTGACTGTCTAAACACACTTAGCATGTCAGTCGACTAGACAGCTCCAAATTTCTTTATTTTGCTTTGCTTACTCATGAAATGTTAACTGAAATGCTGGCATGCGTTTTCGATTCGGGAAGATTGCTTAGGTAGGGTGGTAAGATTATTCACCATGCAGAATAACCATAGGACATTTCACCTACTTCAGGATGCCGGCTTTTGAGCGAACTTCTTCCCAGCGGCCTTCAAAAACAACACCCTTTATAAAAATACTACTTAATTGGTGCGAATATCTATCATTGATTTTCGATGCCCTTATGAACTGAAATATATTACGTAGAAAACATAGATTGAAAAATATTCATCCTTTTACATATTCGCTAGAAAATTACGTTTTCTTCAAATTGTTTGCTTGAGAGAAGTTTATGAATCGTTTTAAAAAATTTCTATTTATGATAATTTATAAGACCGCAAAATGTCCGTTCATAAAACATTGTGCCTGTGTACTTAATAATGTAGCTTGTAATGATTGTAGTGTGATTTAATTCCTCCGCTAAATTTTACTAACTCCATTTCTTTTCCTCTTAATAGCGTTTATAAATATATGGTTTTCCGCACAGAGGTAATACACAGCCTGTAGTATGAAAACTTCGATTGCAAGTGGAAGAGATGTTCGGGTCCACAGTTATCCCGGAATAGGGAACGTTCTTCAAACCCAAATTTTATCCTTTCCTGATGCATACAATTTTGAGAAGATGTAACTTTCTTCCAAATGAGTTAAAGAATGAACCTTTTTTTATACGTTTTCTATGAAGTATATCTTGATTCATAAGGGCATTGAAAATCAATGAGAAATAGTTATACTAATTTAGTAACTATTTCCACAGAGTGTAGTTTTTGCAGGTGCCCGGAAAAAAGTCCGTTCAATAGCGGGCATCTCAAGTTAAAGGAAATATCTTGGAATTATATTGACTAGTAATTAATCTCACAACCCTACTAAAGTGAGGTATTCGAGTCTACAGCGCATCACAGAATTTCGGTTAACATTTCAGGAGTTAGCATGTCCTCTGTAGTTTGTTCGCGGAAAGTGTGTACCTGTCTTTGCATTCGCTGCTAATTTGTAACACTGTTCCTATTCAGTGTTCCAGTAAGTTGGGATTCAGAATAAGGTGCAGACCTAAAAGCAGTCTGATTTTGAGAATCCATGCTTGCCGCACATAAAAGAGTTGTTTGGTTCTG
>CACRXP010000403.1:58628-69016 GCA_902702965.1 Spirometra erinaceieuropaei | reverse complement strand
GCAACAACAAAACAACCATCTCATTACGAGCAGTTTCGGCGAAAGCGAAACGAGGTAAGATCAGCTATCCGCAGGTCACGGAAGGAGTATGAAACGCGAGTTATAGAACGGGCAGTCGATAAGCCAAAAGTGCTCTTCAGTTACATCAACAGTAGGTTAAAGAACAAGGAGACGAGCTTAGTGTTGAAAGGAGAAAACAATGAGGATATCATCGAAAATGACGCTAATGAAGAACATCTAAGTCGGTTTTTCGTATCTGTTTTCACCGATGAAACGGACTTTGACGAGGCTGGATTACCTGCTGGGACAACCAACGAAATAATAAAAAACATCGACTTCACAGAAGAAAATGTCAGGAAGGAACTTCTAGCGCTTAAGGAGGGTAAGTCTCCGGGTCCCGACCAAATTCCGGCAAACGTTCTAAAGGAGTTGGCTTGCGAACTCGCCAGATCGCTTTTGCACATCTTCAGGTCGTCCTTTGACAGAGGCATTCGCCCCTCTGATTGGAAAGTGGTGAACATATACCCCATTCACAGGGGTGGATCTAGAACAAGTACAAACAACTATCGGCCGGTGAGCCTAACGTGCATTTGTTGCAAAGTCATGGAGAGAATAGTCAAAAAATCCATAATGAAGTTCCTTGAAGAAAATAATTTCATTGCTAGTTCTCAACACGGCTTTCGACGAAATCACTCCTGCCTAACTAATATGCTTTATTCAACGGAACAGTGGTCTCGCTCGTTAGACGCAGGAACAAAGGTCGATATCGTTTACATTAATTTCAAGAAGGCCTTTGATAGTGTTCCACAGCACCGGTTACTTTACAAGGTTCGAGAGTCAGGGATAAGGGGAAACCTATTAAACTGGGCAAAGGATTTTCTGACTGGTCAATCACAATCTGTGTGTATTGGTAGTGCGAAGTCAACGCCAGTGCCAGTTGTGAGTGGACTTACCCAGGGCTCTGTACTCGGACCAGTACTATTTTAAATTTATGTCAACGACTGTATGAATGGACTGGGCTGCAATGGAGTCCTGTTTGCCGATGACATCAAGTTATGGCGAGCGATCAACGGGGAAAAGGATGAACGGGCCCTGCAAGAAGGACTGAACCACCTAGGCGAATGGTCTGATAAATGGCAGTTGAAGTTTAACCTTGAGAAGTGCGTCACTCTGCGACCCAAAACAACTGGAAGAGCCGACGGAGAGGATCACCATTATCTGCTTGGTGGAAGGTGCCTTTCAAATGTGACCCAACAAAAAGATCTTGGGATCAACATTTTGTCGACTCTTAAGCCTTCCTCTCAGTGCGTTAAGGCGGCCAAAACGGCAACCAGTGTTCTCTTTGCCATTAAACGAACTTTCGTAGACATTGACAAAGAGTAATTTGGAAAAGTATACGGAGCGTTCATTTGTTCGCATCTGGCATATGGAATCCAAGCGTGGCGCCCGTGGCTAAAAAAAGACTGTAAGTTGCTAGAAAGAGTGCAGAGGAGAGCGACAAAAGTTGTGAAAGGTCCCAGGACTTTACCTTACAACTGCCGACTTAGTAAACTTAAACTCTTTCCTCTTGACTACAGGCAGGTTCGAGGTGATCTCATACAGGCCTATCGGATATTGAGGAACCAGGACTGTGCCCTACACCTGGACGATTTCTTCACCCTGGCCACAACAACAAACCTGCGTGGGAACTCCCTAAAACCTAGAGGGTCCCGATGCCGCCTGGACGTTCGAAGATTCTGTTTTCCACAGCGAGTAGTCGGTGCCTGAAACGGGCTTCCCAAGGACGTAATAATGGCGGATACCACGGAGACGGTCAAGCAAAGACTAGATGTATATTTGCTTGGACAATACCGCATGTCTGGACAGAACAGCTCAGTGGTGCCAAACCAAAGCCTTGCATACACCTACCGCTAATGCGGATGACTGTCATTGCATTTTACCGATATCATCTACAACTGAATGTGTTTGAGCTTCGGTTCTGCATTTTCAATGAAACATATTCTGCCAAGTGTATATATTACTGGCAACATTTCAATACCGTGTTTATCTAAAGTTACATCTTGCATGTACCGTTTACGATAGGGTTTTCAAAGGCATTGCCTATTACCCTTAAAATATACTGATCTATACTGACCTATGTGATTGCGGACCCAGTTGCCGGCAGACGTCGAGCACATTGGGACCCCTGCAGCCCTGCCGATTGTTGTTTTTGGTTAAAATCCTGGCTGTGTGGACTGTGGTGTGTGGAGTGGAGCACTAAGGTACAGACTCGACTGTGCCATCCACCTACCCTCTCGCTCGCTTCCGGTCTTCTTGACTGTCTATTGACATCGGGCTCGGGTTGGGGAGGAGAGAATGCGGTAGATGCAGCGCAAGTTTACTAGCATTATAAACTAGTTCACACGTCAGTCACCGTCCCTAATTCATCTTGCTGTGGAGCACACGGTGGACATCTTCATCAACGGCGGTCGGACTGTCGTCTGGTGCCCTATTCTCACCGTCACTTAATCGCCCGCGCAGTCAGAATTGAAAAGTGTGTAGCCTAACATCAGAGACTAGCAAGCCAAGATGACCAACATGGGACTGAGTGGACTTGAATTATGGTGAATTTAGGAATTTCCTCGAAACTTGCCTCATTTTCCTGAGAAGCTTGGCATCAGAGGAGAGGGACGCATAGGAAGTAGGTTGAGAATCTTAAACCATGCTTCGTCTGGGCTAAGCTTAAACCTACATTTTACTTAGTTGCTTATGTTGCGCCTAAAGGTGAAAGTTTGATATGCTACTTAGGTGTAAAAAGTAGTGATGCTTTTGCGACATGAAACTTGCTTGGTCGGAAAACATTCCCCGGTACGCGTAAGTGAACCTCTAATCACTCAGGTTCCTTTCTAACGTACTTATATCTGGCCCTAGCCAGGAGCTACCCGACAACTGTATCCATACGCGTCATTTTCCCACTTATTTTAATTTGTTAGGAGAGACTTTACAACTTGGTGCAAACGCACAAACACCGAATCATACGTTGCCTTGCCGAGCCGTAATTATGATTTGATAAAAACTACGGAAATGTGTGTTCCTTGCATTTAGAAAGATTTTTACAACTTCACTTTTATATTTCTGTATTATTTCCTCATCAGAGAAAAGTGGATCAGTCATGCTGCATTATTTTACAAAATGAACTCCTATCCACATTTTCACCTCCACTTGCAAGTAAATTGGGAATAAATTTTATTCTTACAGTCTGTTAGGACATTTATAGCCTGCAAAGTGTTAACTGTTCCCTTCAGATGATAGAAGTTGCAGCAACTCGAACGTATAATGTAGTGCGATAGTTTGGCCCTCATGAGGGATGCCGACCACCGTGTGTCGATCCTCATTGGTCACAGCACCGATGACTTGCGCGCGAACTAGTGCATGGTGAGACAGACTTCCTTAGTATCTGCTGCACTCTATTCTCCATGAACGTCAGAGTTCGGTGACATGACATTTTCATGACGAGAAGTGTTGAGCTCGGAAGCAAAGGCTGCCTGCAGATCGTACAAGGTTTTCACAAAAAGAGGGCTCGGGTGGTGCGTTCGTGAGACCGCCGCAGTGGTTTAATTAAGAAGGAGCCATTGAACTAGACTTCGATTCCTCAGACCAGTCCCCCAGTCATGTACGCAATCCCGATCATGAGGAACGACTTATCTAGTTACTTGACAATGACCGGGAATGATTTTTTTTGTTTTCCTTTGGTAGCTGCTGGCGAATTCTTTAAATTCTATACCCAGCTGTAGACTGTGCATCGATGTCGAAAGCCCTATCAATCCCCGAATAATTTCGAATCGAATCTGTTTTTGAGTTTGCACTTGTCGTCTTCAGTCTACAAGATGTATATTTTCCGCGAAAGGATAATCATATATCCTCCCATGCCTTTAAGAAGTCACCATGCAAAACTCGTAAAATTTTGAAATGAATGTGGACTATATTGCGTACTTCACGAAGAGCATTAACAAACGGACAGATACGATACTGCATGAACGGACATTGTGCAGCCTTAAAAAGCCTCATAATTAGGAACTTTATAAAACCAAAAGATACATTTTCTTAGGCAAAGAAACCGAAAGAGTAATTTGTTATAAAATGGGTACAAGGGGGGTATTTGTCTCTGTATTTTCAATAGCATACTCTTGGTTTTAGATTGGCATTTAAAATCAATGTAAAAAATTCATACTACTTGGGTGGCTATTTTTTACCGGGTGAAATTTTTACAGGAGGACGAAAAGTGGTACATTTAAAAACTAACGTCAGGACAGATTGGGATTATTATGCGATCATGCTGTACGATAAGTGATCTTGCATTCCCACCCACGTGCTCATCCCTAGTCAAGAAGGCATTTCAAAATTGCAGGTAACAATTCATGTGATCACTCACTGACTGTAGTACGCAGGTTTGTCATGAGGACATTTCGGTGAATCCGTTGTGATAGGAACGCCAAAGACCCATTAGACCCATGCGGTTTTTTAATATTCTAGAGCATCTTTAGCAGACAAGGTGTGTTTGGTGAGTGGTTGTTGAACCTACGGGGTCGCCAGTCTCAGTGCGATAGTTTTCCGAGCGACCGAGCATGCCGTCGTATGAAGAGAAAGTGCGGCTGAAACTGTGAGGGGATTGAAATTCAGTCCACACCGTTGTTGGAAGAAGCACTGACGGGAGGTATTTGCAGATAGGCAAGAGTGTCCTCATTGGTGTTGTTGGTGATGGACGGGTTAGTTGTGTTGGGTCCACGTATGTCCAACGAGGCCTACCCGTATCCCGAATGCTCAACCACAGTGTGGGCCAGTGAGAGGGATTCGGCGGTTGTGATCGGTAGCAATTATATCTTCTGAATCTCCCTCTTTGCCTTGGCGGCAGCTATATGGTTGCTCGCGAAGATGGCTGCTCCAGAAATGACGGCAGCTTGCAATACTTATATGTCTTGGGCGGTGTTTTGCCAGGACTATTAGTTCATTCGTAGGTGTTAAACGAGACATTAGTGGTGTCTTTTTAGCGACGATTTTGTCTGTCTTGTCCGCGGCCGAATGGGCAGACTTCCGCCATCCATCCTCACGAATTTTTCGCCCACTCGCAGTCATATCTGCCTCCGCATTGCGTGGATATGGAGGACGCCAGTTCTTTCCAGGAGACCAATGTCTGGCAACTTTTGCCGCCGCTGCACCTACAATGTTCGTCGTGGGTCGTGGGCGCTGAGGTTGTATAGCCCAAAACGGCTTCTGGTGACGGATTCGGAGCAGTTTCCCATAGATTCGGTAGTAAGTATCGATCCTCAAGCGTCCCCCAAGATATAGAGCAGATGGACCAACTCATATAATAAAATCCTAAACGCCTAAATGCGTTTTCGTTTCGAAAAGAGTACCTAAGTAGGGTTTGAAAATTAATCATCCTGAAGAGGAGTTTTATAATGGTTCAGTTACCTCGGGACACCGGTTTTCAAACTAACGTCTTTCCGGTTGCATGCAGAAAATATGCTCTGTTAAAGATTATCATTTAACCATCATGCATTTTTTTCACTGATTTTTGATGTCCTTTATGATTCTATTATATTTCATGGAAAACGTATATACAAGTATCTATTCTTTTGGTCATTCGGTAGAAAATCACGTCCTCCCCCAAAGTTTTACTCGAAGGAATGGTATGATTCAGTCTTTCTAATACTTTCCTAATTCCCGAATAATTTTGAACCCCGACATGCCGTTCCACTTGTACTCAGGATGTCCGAACTGCAAGCTGTATATTTTTCGCGTACGGAGAACTATGCATGTCTCTACGTTATTCGGAGAGTCCATATGGGGTTCGTCAAACTTAGCAGTGAATTTGAGCCATATTGTTAGCCTTGCAAGCCACATTGGTAAATACAGAGACATGACGATTTATGAACGGCAATTTTACGATATTAAAAATCTCACAAAACGAAACGTTTAAGACGGAATTATACCCTTTCCTCGAGTGTAAATTTGGAAGAAGATGTAATGTTCCATCGAACGAGTAAAAGAATGAATATTTTCATGCATGTTTTCTATGAAGTATAATTGAATTTTTAAGGGCATTAGAAAAATACATGCTATTTAAGTAATCCATTTTTTACATAGTAAATTTTTCGCACGCAACCGAAAAGGCGTTTGTTCGAAAGCCAGCATCCTGAGGTAATTTAATGATTATTAAATCGTTAGAATCATTCAAGTAGCGTTTTCGAAACGAAAACGCATTACGGAATTTTTGTTGACCTACTACATATATCTTTCTTATATTGCAGGTCAACATCAGCAGTCAACGTCAAACATGAGATGACAATTTTCAAATAAGCGATTATCAGGCTGATAGGTTAAAAGAAAAAAACCCTATCATAACAGCAATAACTACCAACCCCTTCTCTAAGCCTACACCTTAACCCAACCCTAGTCCTAAAGCTAACAGCTTACCCTTATTCAAGTCGCTGACATTAGCCACCAGCCCTAACCCCAAATATACGCCATACTCCTAACCATAAACCGGAACCCTAAGCATAATCACACACCCGATCCACTTACCCATTCCCCAAGCCGTCGGCGTCGAAAGTATGCCGATATACTGGCACTGCTGCTGTTGCTGGTACAGGTCGTGCATAAACCTCGTTTCAGGAAGAGAAAACTTTGGATTTCTTCGTCATTTTCATTAAACCAGTCCCCGTTCTGACGGAGTGCACGTCCGAGGACTTCCATTGCGGTGGCCTTGATGGTGTCCTTCAGCTCCCGCTCTCAGGTTTTGACACCAGTATGCCACTCCAGACTCAGTATAATTTCTTGGTTGGAGTTCATGAAGCTGCCATTGCACGTAGCACGGCGTTTAGCTTATCTGACATTAACTTGCCATGCGGTCACCTGTGCGGTTGCAGCTGGGGTCCCATCTTGAAGTCGACAAGGAGGGTGATGCGTCCAACACCAGACGCAACACGTCGCCTTACTCATGAGCATGTCAAGTGGGTCACGGTGGGCACATCTTCTGGGCCCAATTCTAAGGTGATGGCAACCAGCGTGACGGTTTTCAGCAGCGGACTCAAGGTTGACGTCGGAGTTGGAGAAGGCCCAACGTCAGCAAAGCCAACTGTTCAACAAAGTCTCCTGGACGGAGATACTGAGGATGGATCAAAGTGCCCAGTCATCCGCCGACCTCGGAAATCAACCACGGAAATCCTGGATTTAAAATACATGATGATATCGCGATCTTGTGGAAATGTTTGAGTGAAATAAGAAATAATAAGGAATCACTTTATTTAAACATAACGCAGACCCTCAATGGATGGAATCAAGGCACTTGAGGCCAAATTCAGAGGGACCATCCACTTGACTGAAAGATAAGGGGAATCCTCGGTCATCGAGGTGGTTTTAAAACTAATCCCTAACATCTAACCCTGGCCCCAACCAAAACCCCACCTTTTCAACCCTAACCCCTAACCGTGGAGCTGAACCCTAACCCAACAGTGTTATGTCCATCAGCTGGGACTACATAGCCGCATCGTATCGCTTATCAAATAATCAAAAGTCCGCTCATAGCTGCTAACAATCACACGACATCCATTTTGCGATGGAAGATGCCCAAAGTCTTGAAGAACTGTTGGTCGAGGTAACCTTTAGGCAATTAAATCGGCCGATAGACACGCAGTACGGGACGGAAGTGTTAAGATGACATGTCAAAGAATATTGGAGAACCTTTGAATTAAAGATGAGAACTCTGCGGTGTGGCACTGCCTCCTCAAGAATAATTCTACTAAAAGCGGGCGAAATTGTCTGACGACTGAGTTTATGAAAAGGATTTTAAAGAAGCCGAAGTTGTGAGGAATCTGGCAACAATCGGGAGATGGCACCCAAAAAAATCCGTTACATAGAAATAATACCTTTAACAGTGGACTCAAACGCCTTCAGGCTATATCAACGGCTGCAGGCCTACTTTCACACTCTACTTGGACTTCCCCCGACGGCCTAATATGTGCTGTCCGAACGAACATCGCAGGAGGTTACATGGAAGATGGTCGCTGTTACCCAACCTTCCCTATCGTTACACATTTACACCTGAATATACGGCATACATTCGCATTATGGCAGTTTTTTACAAAACAAAATCACTTTTAAATAGGATAAGTCTGCACAACATGGCACAGGAACACTTCCCAGGCATCTGTGAAAGACATGGCATTGAGGCCAAACCAAAGACGATACTGTATTTTGTCTATGTGAGCCCACACAGCTCGATCACATACAGGACATCCCTCGTGGAGTTTCCTTTTTAGTCTACTCTAGTATGCCTTAAAGGCATTGGTGTGCCGTCCGGTGGTAGGGTCCTTGAAGTTCTTTGAGCGATTAACAAAGAAATGTAGATAACCTTCTGAGGGAAGACGTTTATACGCCTTCCACTCGGCTCACTGACTTGCACCCACGACCTACCAACAGCCGCCAATCCTACCGGGCCCCGTATAATCGGACTATTTCGCCACCCCCCCCCCTACCCCAGACACAGTGAACCGCAACCGTAACCCCGAACAACTCTACGTTGGATCACTGACTCCTACCCGCATGCCGGATCGACGATCATTAAATCCACCGTCCGAAGTCACATTGAATCGTAATCCCCCCTACCCTCTAACACAGGGAGCCGCATCAGTTCCCTCTCCCCTCCCCCACCACAGACCCTAGCCTAATTATGTCTCCATCCCCCCTTTCCTACATTATTTGCTTACCTATTAGTGGCTGCCCTGTCACGCCAACCAATTTGGTCTGACCATTTCACTTTCTCCTCTGTTTATTTCGTCTGACGACGGGTTGGTGTCACCAGCTCGAAAATTCACGAGTACAACTCGACTTTTTCCGACGAGCCTTCTATCTTCATCATATTATCTCGGAATGCACACTACCTCAACCATTCAATATATATATGCGCTTGCTGGATCTGCGGTATAAAGGAAATATCGACTGATTCCTAACACGCGTGCGGATTTTTAGGGATGGATAATATCACTCCGTCGCTTCAACGCGTGCTCAGTGCTCGTAAACAATACGCGGCACACTCCGCTGCCAACCACCGCCTACGCAGGTAGGAGACAGCCTCATCCTGAAGGCACATTTTGTTGNTCAAAGAATGCACTAAAATATGTCTAATTATTTTCTGAAATGTAATTTTTGCAGCTATTTCAGATTGGTTGTGCGTCCTTTCTTTCACTTTCTAGTCTAACGCACGTCAAGGTTCTAGTTAAAAAAATCATGTTGGCAAAATGTGCGATTATACGTTTACTTTTAGCCTTAAGATGAGGAAGGAATGATAGTTGGCTTACTTTTATATGCTGTCTGTAACAAATTTTTTTGACTTCATCTAAAACGATTGTCGCCTCATCCTTTTACGACAATCGATTTTTTCACTTGTTAAACCGCAGTGCTCAAATATATCCGCCCCGATGACATTCTGTTTACACCCCATTATTTCCACAAATTGCATGATGAATAAGGATGTGCAATTTGTTCTGCTGATCACTTGAACAACGGACCAGGACCAATCACAAAATTTGAAACTTTTGATATAAAATGCAGAATGCTTTGAAGGCACGGAAGTCAGTGTTTCAACGTGAGTCTTGCCTCAATAACTCTAGATATCTTGGCTCGATTTCCTTATTTTTCTTATGTTGGCATATCAACAGACTGCCTGTGCCAAATGTAGTTATTTTGTTTGCAGGATATATTTTCCGCGTCTATTGTCTGCTTTTCTCGTGCGTTTCTGCACAAACTTACTAGATTTCCGTAGGAAAAGTTACTTCTAAATCACTCAAGCATAAATTTAAATTTTGTTTCTATAATCCCATCCCATATGCTGTGAGTTCAATGATGATTCCACCAAATATGCCAGGTCCCATTAATTTCGTGTGTGCGTTAATCTCTAGACAAAAGGAACCAATTTCTTCAACTTGATAATTTAAAGAGTTAAAAGTACAAAGTGACTATAAAGTGGGCTGGTTGCCTGCGCGGAAATTGTCAAGGAATTTTTTAAAGACCTAAATTTTTCTTGTGATTTCAGAATCCACAGTAAAATGCGGTTCGCAAAGGTCTCTATGAGGTGCACCCTGATTCTCCTCATAGCGTTCCTCCTTATCGGCTTGGCCCTGTTGATCCCGGGTGCCGTGCTGGTCTCTCAGAACCCTGCATCCCTCAGAACGTCATTCAGTGATTCTGAAGTGGACCAGAAGATCATAGCCAGTCCGTATGTAGTCCCTTGGAATCTAAATATTATTTAATGTCTTTAAATTCTTAAGGGCGATTCGATTACTCATATCCGTCATTGTTCTCTTGTCAATCTACTTTGCCAGGTTTCATGACAGAATGTAAAAGCAGCC
>CACRXP010000402.1:581954-600002 GCA_902702965.1 Spirometra erinaceieuropaei | reverse complement strand
GGCAGAGTAATTAGTCCAGCGGGGAACACGCGAGGGTGAACGCTGTTTCCACTACCTATCATGCTAGTAACCAAACCGAAGAAATTAATGACTGAAGCAGGAAATCAGGCCATTATCGCACCGCGTTCAATCATCTACGATGAATGCGGAGATTCCTATTGTTATTGGCACCCAACGGCATGGAAACTTCATTTTATGAATACAGTAAAGCCTATGCAAACATTAGCCTTTCTGGTGATAAGTTCTGGCGTGAATCTGAAACGTCACGCGAGTAAAATTGTTGTTCCAACGTTCGTGTCTCCCAGTGCTAAGAATGCATTACCCCCAGCAGGTGACACAGCGGATGATGGGGGGGGGGGGAGGAGGATGACGTGGGAACATCGTCCTTGTTTGCGCTTCTGGCAAAAAATTGGAAGTCATGATGGGGGGGGGGGGCGGAAAGCGCTCGATTGGCAAGGTCCCCCTTTGAAACACAGTTGTACTGTTTGCCAAACGCCTGCCAGCTACTCATGGTCGCGACAGTTCGACCTCCGCATGTGACAATGTCCATCGCGTGTCTCACTGCGTGCTGGGCAGAGGACAGCGACCTGATCATGAACTGGTTTGTAGTGATAGCAGAATTGAGCACACCTTTCTCCCTTGCACTCCCGAGCCCGGTGGCAAGACAGGGTCAAAACGGCTGGGAGCAGGCTCAGGTGCAGTGGCTACGGCATCCGTCTACGCGTGCTATACACGGGCCGGCCCACGCGAAGTGATCAGATCAGATTTATTAAGGGAAAGATAGGCCAGCGCCTTTAAACTCCATTTTGATTACAATAACGTCATAAAAATGTGTAGGGCAAGTGTCAAAGAAAACTAGGTAGGTTATTACATACAACAAACATTGGTTGCTGGTACAAATTTTTCCGTGAATTCCTTCTATGTCAAAATTGTACAATAACCAGTACGCGGTACTGAATGGATCAAGTAATATCGAAACAAACGTATATACTTCGGCCAGGAGAAAACTAAAAGTCATAAATTAATGCTACTTAAATATAGGGCGTAGCATGCTTTGTAACGTAAAACGTTGTGGCGAGTGGTATAGGGGAAAATTTTCTTCGTTTCCGATGTCGTGGTGGTACATATCCCTGTACTGGTCGAGCTTCCTCTTAAATGTGTTCACGGCTGAGGACATGACGACGTCCACAGGCAGGGCATACCATGCCTTTACCACTCTGTGGCTGAAGAAGGACCTCCTTGCGTCCAGTCTCGCCCCTGCCACACGTAGTTTCAGAGGATGCCCTCTCAAGCTAGTAGTGGTGGCCGGCTCAAAGAAGCCGCCGGATGCGAGGCAGCAATCCTGACCCCATAGCATTTGAAACTTTCGAATTAAGTCTCCACGCAGTTGTCTGTAGTCCAGATTGGACAGTCTGAAAGAGTATGGAGCCGGAGTGCGGAGTCGATCCAACAATCACCCTTTCCTCAGTCAACTGCGCCAACCCCCCTCCCCGGCCACCGCAGCTTGGCCACATGCTGGATATTAACGGAATGGGAGCGGAGCAGACCCCATTTAGGTGAAAACGCCATAGAGGTCATACTAAGAAGGATGCATTGCAGCCCCAGAGAGAATAAATGAATATCTGCCAGCATGGTTAGGAAAGGACCAAATAAACGTGGCAGTCCTATCTTCGCGCGCATTGAAAGACGGATGGATTCCGCCTTGCAAAAGTATACGCTGGCAAATAACGACAAAAAGACGAACAAAGGAGCCGGGGCCTACCTTGTTAAAAGGAAGTTCCCCAGTCAGTTGGATGGCCAGCATTACCATTCTCGCAACCCAGAAAAACAGAATGTCCTGTCCGGTTTCCATCAAACTCAGCGGATAAAATCGAGATAAATCGAATGCCTAAAAAACAAACAAAGGCAGAAATGTAATTCACGGATGTTGCAGTGTTTTTCAAGAGTGGCTCAAACGAATTATTTAAATCTGTCAAGAATATCTGCAAATTGATTTCGTAATAGAAATCCAACATATCGCAGCTTGAGCTTATTTTCCAATAGATCCCACTGATTATATCACTCTAGCTAAAACGCCCACTTTGCGCGGTCAACCCCTAAAACTACGCGCAGAAAAAGCAAGAATCAATGGACAAAAGTTCTTTTTCAGTAACAGAGCGGTCGCAGCGTGGAATGCCCTCCCTGCCGATGTTGCAATCTCCTCGTGTGTAGACTTGATGCCTAACAGGCTTCCCAACTACCGGCCTCACATCCACTCACATAACTCGGCACCAACTTATATGTGTTTGTACTACTTGTAATTAGTAAATAACCGTCAATAATTACTCTTTTTCAACTAGCTGTCAGCTGTCCGCAGTCATGTAAAAAATCCCTTTTTCACCTTCCCACTTATCAATGTTTTCTCCGACGACCTGTAACAGATAGGGAGTTTAAGGCGTTCGCCTATATTTCCCTTAACAAACTAAAACTGAAACTAAAGCGGCTATTTTCTTTCTGATAGAGCATTTAACTACTGCACTCAATGTTTCGTTAGTTAACTTGCGCACGGTGCATATTAGTTTTTATTTTTATCGAGCCTGAATGTATAAATTGGCTCGAATGTAGTTAAATTCACGGTTCCAGGTGGGACCTCGTAGATCACGTGGTTAGAGCGTTGTTTTTACACAGGGCCTTGCTTTAGCTGTCGTGAGCTCGCATCCCACTGAGGCCGCATAAACAAATATCTCCAAACTACTCTGCAATCCGGAGTTAGAAGAGGTTTAAAATAAGTGAAGATGAGCAAGCTGTGCACCGGGCAACGATTGCGGGGGACACAGCATTTATTTGCGAATGATTTGGATTACGGTGAGTGAAGTTCTTGTAAGACCGACCTCAATCGTCTTTCTAAGCACATCTTATTGGCATGACGACTGGGGGGAGTTGGCGTGGGTGCAGTAGCTTTACAGACGCTCGTCTTGCCGAAGTGTCAGTCTACATTCCACATGAACCAGACCTCAAGGCATCGGGGCTCCCATTTGCGCCATGTGTGGCAGCCAGTTGACAAACGTCTAAGTCACGACTGCAAGAACGTCCTTGTGGGTGGATCAAATGGATGCGGGCGAAGAGACTGGCATACGACTGGCCGCACTCGCTCTCTCTCTCTCTCTCTCAACATGAGAAAGCTGTAAGCTTGTAGGCAGACTACTGAAGATAAGACAGGACGCAGTAGCGCAATGTCACACACGTCTGGTTCTTTCAGAATTGATACAAACATGTCGCCAGACAGGAGGGTAATAGAAGCAAAGATGGATTCGAGTGAGAATCCAAGATAAAAGGGTGCTGTTCGCACGCGATACGCAGACTGGAAGACGCATTGAAAGAGAATGGGCCGGACAAACCTCTGTCGGCCATCCCAGAGCGCTGAGTGGTAGAAGGCCAGAGCTGAACCATGTGTCCAAAACGTCGCAATCTAAGAGGCAGCCAAACGGAGTGCGGCATGAATGGAAAGCACCAACGAAAAACAGTCGGAATCATAATAAAGAGTGCATAAAGGCCGCACTAGAACGCACAGACAAAACGCCACTCTTGGCTTACACTAGTCGACGTCAGCCAGTCATACCCCATTCCAGGACTTGCAATTTTTGGGGCTGAATCCGCTTTCTGAGGGTTAGAAGTCCAACGCTCAAACCGCTGAGCCACGGGTCTGTTGTCCTATCGGTTGCAGTCGGGTACCTATGGTACCTATGGCATTCTATTTGAATGGGCATGCTTTGTGAACTTTTAAAGTTTGAATTTATTCATTCGGTACAATTTTCTACACTTTCGGCATTTCCGCTTTTCGTAGGAGAATTACTGTTACTGTACACTTCTTTTGCGCCTTCATTTCACATTAGCCAGTCCATTATAAATTGGGAGTTTTGTTCGATTAATTTGGGGTTATTAGAAATTCTTCGCAGATTTAAGCACATTCTATTAGCTACAAAGCATACCGCAAGTCTGGGAAAGGTTATCCCCTATGAACGCTTTAGGAGCTGCATTTAAATCGGCTACAATTACTACCCTTTAAAATTTTCTCGGAAATCAATGCGCGAACTTGGAACAAGTCCTTCGGAACAAACCTTTCTTAGACTCGGTCCGAAAGTTTGTATGAACGCCTGGGAAGATCATAATCTACTGCGGAATAATAAAGTAATATTCACAAGCTACTGACGGGCAATCAGTAGACAGCAGTCATCCAGTATTTGAGTACAATAACTGCCACAGACGACGAGTCTGTCATTTAATCAAACAGAACTAAACTGGGAAGTGGATGATACTGTGGCTTGGACGTTGATGAGCCAGTCTGGTGTGTTTGCAAGGCAACTTATTGGCTGAACAAGTAAAAGTTTTCCTGCCGTCAGGGGACTCTTTCATCGCATTTATGGCAAACCAAGTGAGTGGTCTCATAAAAGTACGAGGGGCGGCAGGACAAAACTATCTTCAAATAGGCGTTTTGCCACACTGGTAGACCGGAAAACCCTAAGCCCTAATCCTAAATAGTACAGTACGTGACCTCTCTCACGAAATCTGATAACGAAAACTGATGAGAGAATTTGTGGACGTCTTTAACGTTGCGCATTTTGATCGCTCATTCACATCCTTCAATGAAATGTCCTTTTCTTGTGCAGAAATTGTGTTTACGTAATTATATCATGCAAAATATGAGTAAATTTTAGCGAAAATGGACGTTAGAATATATTCATGCAATTTCCTATGCTAATACATGTTCTAGACTCCAGTTACGAATCTGAGCGACTTTTTCACTGAAAGGATAGTCATTTACCCGAGCGAGTTTTAATGAACAAATTTAGCCGAACTTGAAATTTTATTTTATGTCCGATGTTAACTGTGGTAATCAACCTGCTAACACAGAGGCTATTTTAAGAAAACCAGAAGTTTTATCAGTTCCTAAAAGTCAAATTAGCAGATCTGTGCGATTTGGTGTCCTAAATTGCAGCAATAACGCAGATAGGGATTCCTTCGTTTAAACGGGCTGAAATTGTTTTGCCGTTTGGAAAATCCTACCTGATGTCACATAAATGACCACCACCGAATGGTCATTTCCAGCTGTGAACATATGAAACACTACCTGTCGTATTGTTTAGCTTCTGTGTATACTTTATTCAGAAATAGAACGAGCAAAACATTAATAGGTTCAGCAAAATATCACTATTCATATGGACGCTCTGCCAAGCCTTCATAATCCAATAACGGAGCCTAAAAGCGAGCAAAAACAGTGGAAATGGCCTCAATGTATAGAGCAAGGTATGTTCTTACGTTTACGGTAGGAAAATATTAGTATTTCTTAGGAACGCGAATGAAAGGGCCAAAAGTGTCAAATTTTTACTTGGTCTCACCGTGCAAAAATGCAAAGTACAGAGATCCGTCAACGGAGTGCAGTAATAAAGCACTTCCTAAAGAGGTAACTTATTAAGGATAGTTTTCTTATTGATCGAAGGCATATTCGTTGTTAACTTTCGTTGTGGACAGTCATTTTTCTCGAAAATGAAGTTCGATGTTTGGATGAGTCTTCATATGTGACCCAAACGACCATCTTTGTGAAAAGGAGCGCCCGAACACTCACTAATTCGGCAAATGCCTTCAAGAATACTCTTATTCTTAAGTTTTTAACAGACAGGTAATTCAGAATCTGTCTTTGTGGACGATCGGGTGAAATCACTGAAAATCATGAGGTATTCAGCAACATTTCGCGGCCGATCTGGAACTCAACGTAATCCAAAACGAACGAAAAGTGTAAACTAATTTAACGGAAGAAAAGTTCTCTCTATAAACACAAAATGCGATGTTTACGATCACGCCTGTTAGTTCTATTTAAATTTATTAGGCACTGACCGGCCTCATGGCATGCCACCTTATGAAAACTTTAGTTCCTACGACGTCGCCATCGGTGAAATCAAGCGAAATCCAGTTTCTCTTGTCGAACCCCATCTCATTTAACTCAAAAGAGTCAAGGATAACACGAAACCCTGGAAAACTTTTTTGGAATCTACACTCGGAATGTAAGCAGTTGACAAACCGTCATATCTGAAATCACACTAATTATTAAACGATATTTAGATGTCAAGTTTACTATAACACTATTATTAGACGTTACTTTATTTCTACTTTCATATTTACTACGTTTTTGGTATGAGAATATATTCTATACATCTAAAAACGAAGATTACTAAATCAGTGCCATTTCTGACGTTTTCGGTATATTGCGCTTTTCAAAATAAATCGGCATTTCTAGAAAACGCAACACTGCCTTTAATATTTCTTGTATGTTTTTAATTCTTTTAAACTTGTATTTAGTTAACATAGACATTGGACTCATGAAATGGTGTCGATTTGCGAGTGACTGGCAATCATTCGTAAATTTCGACACATTTCATGAGTTAGGTTCCTAACCGTAACCCTAGACCTTACCTCAAAGCCCTAACAATAAACCCCCAAAAACTAACCCTAACACTAAACCCTAAGCCCCAAACCGTAATTCGAAACCATAACCTTTACCCTAACTCTAACATTAAACAGAAACTCACCTACTAGAGTCGATATTAGTACGGAATTCGTAGGCAACTGATTAGGAAATGAGTAGATGGGGCCACGTTTTAGGCCTCGGCCCTATCTTCAAATGGGTGTTTTAGCAGATTTTGAATAATTTATTTTGACTCGACTGTGAAAAACGTGGCTCGCTAGGTGGGATTCGAACCCACGACACCAAGGGAGAGGCCTCATTACAGCCCCATGACAGGAATAAGCGCAACAATAAAGAAATAGACAAAATTCATATTGACCCAAGTGTGAAAAACTCGGCGCCTCGGTGGGAGTCGAACCCACGCAGTAAAGGAGAGGCTTTAGTACAGCCAACGCTCTAGCCACCTGAGCTACGAGGCCCCACTGGAGGACGCGAGTCTAATCACATTTGGGTCAAGTTACTCACCAAGGCGCCGAGTTTTTCACAGTTGGGTCAAAATGAATTATTCAAAATCTGCCAAAACACCTATGAGACTTTGAATAATTTATTTTGACCCAACTGTGAGAAAGCTGACTCGCTAGGTGGGATTTGAAATCACGACAGCAAGGGGAAAGCACTAGTACAGCCAACGCTCTAGCCACTTGAGCTACGAGGCCCCACCGGAGGGCGCGAGTTAAATCGCATTTGGAGCAATTTACTCGTCCGGCCTACTGCAACGTATGGAACCGCCAAATCTGATACAGTAAACCGACTGCCCAAACAGGATCTCCTAAGTAATCAAAATCTGCCAAAACACCTATTAACTACGTAAGCCTGGTAGTCATGTGGTGGATTGTAGATAAATTATTTAGGAGATCCTGCGTGGAATTAGTGGATTCCATACGTTGTAGCAGGCTGGGCGAGGGACTCGACTGAAATGCGATCAAACGCACGGTTCCCGGTGGGGCCTCGTAGCTCAGGTGGTGCGAAAGTTGGCTATACTCGTTGTCCTGGGTTCGAATCCCACCGAGGTCGTCGGATTTTTTACGAATGGGTCAAAATAAAATACCTCCACATACCAAAGGTGCAGCAAGGCAAGTAAAAGGAAACAGTCACCTTGTTCGAGGACAGGAAGGTCGTCCGGTGCGCAGTGAAGCTTCTCGGCCATTAGTGCGCGAGCCTCATCAGGACTGCGAGCGATTACCCACTTGGAAGTAAGCTCCGCCGAGGCTTGTCCACACCCGAAATCCGCCACTGAGTACTTAAGCATTCAAGGAAATGAGAATGTAAGGTGGGGAATCAGGCAGGCGTACATCCCATTAGGAACATCTGAATAAAGTTGGTTTGAACGGAAAAAATTTCCAGTTATACCTATAAAGGGTCATAAGTCATAACGGCATTAGAGCGTGGTAATAACAAGGCTTCAACCCCCTTACAATTCTGTCAAACATGGGGTCCTTGTGTATGAAAAATGAATACAAATATGCTTTCTTTCAGTCATTTGATAGAGAATCACGTCATCTTTATATTTTATACTCGAAGAAGGAGTATAGTAAGGTTTTAAAAAAGTTTCCCAATTCACGAATATTCCGGAGCCTGATCAGTCGTTGCATTAGCGCTTAGCGATTCCAGTCTACAAGATGCATGCGTTCCGCGTAAGGAAAATCACCTATTTTTCTATGCTATTAAAAAGATACCATACAGAGGCCACATAGTCTTGCAATGGACGCGGACTATGTTGTACATTTCTTGAGGAGCAGTGTTAAACGGACAGGTACGATGCTATATGAATGGACATTGCACGGTCTTCAAAAGTCTCATAATTAGAAACTTTTTAAAACCTAATTATACTCCCTTTTCGAGTATTAAATATGAAGGTGACGTGATTTTCTATCAAACGGCTGAAAGAAGGCATGTTTTTGTTCATGTTTTCTATAAAATATATTTGAATTTATGAGACTATCAAAAATCAATGGGAAAAATGCATGGTACTTGAGTAGCCACTTTTTACCGAGTACGGTTTTTACAGGAGATTGAAAAGAAGTGCATTCAAAAGCCGACATCCTGCCAAGTCCGACGCACTATAGGATTATGCCACAAGATAATCAGTATTACAAATCCACCTAAGTAATCCTTCCTAATTGGAAAAGCATTTCAGAATTTCGGCTAACATTTCACGAGATCGGTCACTCACTGTAGCTGCATTGCAATCCGGCGTAACTGGGCGAATCAGTTACCTATAAAGGGTCACAAGTCATAACGGCATTAGGGCGTGGTCATAACAAGGCTTCAACCCCCTTAGTTCATCACAATCCTGGAACGTCAAAGTGGATATGGGGGAGGGGGTATTTACGTCGAGTCAAGGAACTACAGGGAACCACCCCTTCAGACAACTGCCGTCCGAGGATTCACCGACCAGCTGGGTTTCCAATGACCCACTGACTGTGGTCCGTGTACTGCGGCCGGACACTGCCGTATGAGAAATAAATCCGGCGAACGGACTCCATCGTTCGAACAATAATTCTATTCTGCTGACTCCTCGGGGTAAATGTTGAACGCCTTATCAGAAATAGAACAGAAAACAGGGCGAATGGACACGAGAGGGGACTAGGTGCTCTTAAAAGCAACGAATACGACGAAAGGATTGCGTTTCAACAGCAAACGCCCGACGATGGAACGAGAACTTTATTAGCATGACGTTTCGGATTCTCGCTCGAATTTGCACGGCAACTGCATGCTTCGGTACCTGGCCAGTCGAGCAGTGATGTACTTGGGGGCTGCCAACTGCGATAGGCGTGTAGCGGCCTAGCAACTGCATCCCATAAGTACCGCAAAATCTGGGCAATTTACCACCCTTATTTGACTCTGTCTCTGATGATGGATTTGAGTGAGGATCCGAAACGTCAGGCTAATTAAGCTCTTGTTCCAGCGATCGTGTCTCCTTCTTCGCGACTACTTCCTGGAAATCGCCTCTTTGCTTCTATTAGCAAGAAAGGGGACTACGATGATAGGTGCTCGTAAAAGCGACGAAGACGATGAAAGGACTGCGTTTCAACAGCAAACGCCCGACGACAGTTCGACCCTCGTGCTCGACACTGGCCACCGCATGATAATTAATATTACAACCCAACCTAAGTAACTTATCCTAAATGAAAACGAATTTCAGAATCTCGGCCAACATTTCATGAGATCGGTCACTCATTGTAGCTGCACGAGGCGGCGAATCCACTTCAATCCACCCAGGCTTTCACCTCTGGCTGCATGAAGTTGTCATGAATGGGGATCGCACTCCGAGTACCGCTCTGACTGGTAGGCGAGGCCAGACGAGCTTCACCGGCGCGCGCCAGTGAATCTGTGCGAAGTCAGGTTCGGTTAGCAGGAAAGCACCAGCCGAGATATACGTCAGTCAAGCCATCCGATGACAGTTCGACCCTCGTGCGCGACAATGGTCCCCGTGTGCTCCTCAGCAGGGTGAGAGCAGGCAAGGTGACTTGCGCGTGAACTAGTGTAGATTTGCGCAGCAAGCACCCAATCATCCACAGACGTACTCGAGAAAGGGTGATCGAACGGTACGCCTAGACGCACTGCTATGGGCCACATACCTAGGATGTCAACTTGTGGCACTTTTGACGAATGTCCGGGGTGACGGCTGACAGCCGACTTCGTCAACCGTTATGTGCAAAGACGACATCAAAGAACAGACTGCAGACTGGATGTTCGTATGATGAAGGTGATAGACGGGAGAAAGAACCCTATCCAACATAAGTTTCGGACGAACCTTATGACTCATTGATTGTGGCCCGGCCTACATGTGCACTGCAGGTCAGAAGAAACTGAGGTCGGATGAAACAACAAATAAGTCCGATTATAAGCTACTCAAATAGATATAGTAGGTATTATTTCTATGAAACGGATATTTGGGTGCCCTCTCCCGATAGTTACCACTCACAGACAGTTCGAACATCGATTTCGATGATGTCCACCGTGTGCCCCACAGCAGGTTGGACCAGGGACGGTGACTTGCGCAGGGGTTTATAATGCCAGTAGACTTGCGCTGCATCTACCTACACTCTCTCTCCACCTCCCTCGCCCGAGTCCGGTGTCAAGACAGAGTCAAGAAGACCGGAGACGAGGGAGGCCGCAGGTGGATGGCTCGGACGGATCCTCACCTTGGCGTTCCACCACACCCCTAGTCCACACAACAATAGCCAGGATTTCAACCAACACAACAGAGATTTGGAGGCTGGCATGGCCGAAGCCGCACCTGGGCGTGCCGCCAACGCCTGGCTCGGATCCCACACTGTGATGGGAGTGCCATAAAGGCCACATTAAAAAGGAGCCATTGCAGCCTGACTCTCAGACCGCCTCCCGTTAAGGAGGAGGTCCAAGGTACCCCGTCAGTTGGCAGCCTTCCAAGCCACGGCTTTTAGCGCACCGTGATAGCTTCAAGCGCGTCAGATTGATTATAGTGAGGAAAAAGTGCGCTGAGTCGTCGACCTCACTCTCCCTTCCCATTCCCACACCCCAGCCGCCGTCCGAGCCGGTCGGCAAACTGGAGTGGTGGATGGGAGCGGTGGCTGCCACGGTCGACTGACCGTGACTGCGCGCGCCACAGCACGACCTGGCCCCCCATACACACACAAACACCAGGATTTCACACAACGGGGGTTGAACGGCGTGTCTCTCACTTGCGTGAGAGGGCCGTGGAAGGTGCTGCTTCAGCCCGTTCCCAGCCCACCAGTCCGCCACTCCGCACAGCACACACACACAACGCGACGAACTGCGTGAACCGAGAGCGGGCATCAATCAGCAACCTTCCTATCCACGACACTTGAAGTGTCGGGATAGTATCGGACTCAAATCACCCGTACAGCCGAAGCCACTCACAGACCACACGAAGTACTGCCCCAGGTCAGACTCAGTTCAGTGATGGAACTCAAGATTAACAGGGACCTCGTTATCCTGCTCGCATGCAGAACGCGTCCCGCCGCTGTGCTAGATGCGGCCAAGATTTCACTGACGAATATCCGGTTCCATGTCCATGAGAAGATGCTCTCGCTGGAACTTAATGCAGCATTGTCGGCGGTGGACGACCCCAGTTAAATATTGTTGGGCGACCGGCTCCTAGTGAGCGGCCGGGAAACGACCTTGGGCAGGTCGCCTGCCAAACAAGATTACAGTATCGGTTGATGCCAGGTCATTTGATATTTTAGGTTAAGGTGATACCACACTCACAGCGCCGGGTACTAACCAAAATCCCATAAACGCGTGTTTCGCCGATATACATTTGATACTTCCTATCCCTAGAAGCTGGCAGTCGGGACCGTGGAATTTCTCTTGCAAAGCAAATACGGTGAAACAGAGAATCGCCTCCAAAACGCCCAAATGCTGGATTTTATTTCGTAGCTGCACTTGCAGTAGACAAGCCCCAGCCACCTGTCATACGGAGCCGATGGTAGTCGGAGATTTAACACTAACCCCAATCCCTAACCCTAACTCCAATCCCAAGCACTGACCCCAACCCCTAACGCTGACCCCTGACCTAAACTGCTTTCCCCTAACCCCAAACACTAACCCTCAACTCCTTACTCCTAACGCCAGCCCCTAACCCTGACCCCTGACCTTCAACCCTAGCCCCTAACAGGTGCGGCTACGAAATAAGATCTTACCGCTCCAACTCCCAAGACGTACTTCCCATTCGACTGAACAATCTACAGGCACGCCAGTGGGTTTGCACCGATTTCTGGATTTATAGCCGAGATGGTCCTGCAAGGGCTGGAGCCGCTGACTGATCTTCGAACAACGCTGGTCAAAACTGTAGGCTCGGTATGTGAATGATGCCTTCACACTGTCACGGCAAGAAACATCTGGAGTCGTTTACCAGATCTGGTGCAATTGCGAACAAAGCCACTACGTCGGAGAAACTGGGAGACTGCTCCAGAGGCGAATTGCCGAACACGCGGAAGCGGTTCGGAGAAATGACACCAACTCTCAGGTCGCAGCTAATTGGACATAACCCGGCCACAAACTCAAGCTCAATGAGGCCGAAATTCGCGCGAGAGGGGATAGTCGCGTGAGCCGCGAGTTGCTTGAGTCATGGTTCACGGGACCTCAGTCTATCAACACGTGCAACGACATCCCCACTCCATATTCCGTGCTGAGGCATAGGCTGGCCAAAGTAATTGACCACTCGGGGAGCGCGCAAGCCGGTGAGCCAGATGACCGAGCAATCATCACGCCAGCATCCAACACGGATGATGACATTTCGGCAATCACCAACTTGCATGCCGGCCATCAAGCAATTAGCGCACCAGCAGGCAACAATGTTTGATGAAGGGGAGCGCGGTTAATCGCTATAGGGATGCAGTGGCATTGCGACTGCATCCTATAAAAACTGAAACGTCCTGTGCACGAGTCACCCTTTTCTGCCACTGTCTCTGATGATGGGTTCAAGTGAGAATCCGAAACGTCAGGCGAATAAAGCCCGTGTTCCAGCGAACACTTCTTCTTCGAATCAACTAGTTCCTGGAACTCGCATCTTTGCTTGTATCGGCAATGATGCTTTCGTCACCATCAAACGGGATTAGGTGCTGACATTCAAAGAACATCCCAACGCCGTCTCCTTGGACGCACAATTCACGACGTAGGGTCAATGCAACAACCAAACTAGTCTTTCTTGATTTCCCCGTCTGTCACAAAGATCATAGTGTTCTAAAAACCAAAGTGTTGGGAAAAATGACAAATACGACCTAGGTACTGGGCTTCAACAATTGCAACTAGCGATTGCGTAAGAGCTCTGCAGCGATGTCCTAGGACGTGCTGCAGTGAGTGGGGAAGACAAGGTTGCAATTCCCTTGGGCAGTTGCGCAGAGCGAATGACTGACCACATAGCCGCCTCAATCTGCGCCATGTAATGGCGAAACGAAACGCCAAACCGCACCAGTCCTAGGGTTTAATGATGACTTTTGAACTCCGAGGGCGGCTTACAGGCTGTTATTCGCCTTCGCGAGCTGCTTGGAACAATGGTGGAACATAGAATGAGGGCAACAATCAGGGTCCAAGGTCCTGTTGCTATGACACGAAGCGCCTGGAGTTGTCTACTGGATCTGCTGTGGGTGGTGTGTCATCTGGATCTTTCTGCAACTTACAAAGTTCTGCGTCATCACGTTCATAGAGCTCAGGACCGGAAGACCACGCAGGCAGCCCCGGCGAGTTCGCTCGACGAGGAAGAAAACGAGCCGCGTGAGATAGCCCTGACAGAGGCTCATTCACGCCCCTCCCCCCTCCACGGGGTGGTGACTCAAAACCCGCGCAGCTAAAAATCCCGCCAAACATCCCCCGCAAAAGGCCGAGGCAGCGAGAGGGCATAAAAATCGATCAGAAAGAGGCCGACTAGCGCGCCACGCTCGTTCCATTTCCGTTCGATTAGGTGCATTTTACGCTTCGTAAGCAGTGAGCTGACCCAGCTGTCCATAAATCTATTCCGGTGGGCCCATCTTCTTCGAGGAAAAAAGTGGAGGACGTAATTTTCTAACAAATGAGTAAAAAAATTAATATTTTTATGCATGTTTCCAATAAAATATACTGGATTTTTAAGGGCATCGAAAATTAATGAGAAAAAATCATTTTACTTAAGTAACCGTTTTCTACGGAGTGTATTTTTGTGCAGGCAGCCAAAAAGAAGTTCGTTCGAAAGCCGGCATCTTAAAATAACTGAATTGTCATGGGATTACGCTGCATGGTGATTAATATTACAACCCCACTTAAGTAACCTTTTCGAAACGAAAACGCATTTCAGAATTTCAGTTGACATTTCATGAGTTAGCACACCTACTGTATTTGCGTCAACATCCAATAGTTTGCTCTGTCTTCGGACTACACCTAGCACAGCCATTGAAAACCGGTAGACTCAAATTCTAACTACTTCCTAGACTACAGCCAGACACAACCGTGCACGTCTTTGGCAAGTCATTCAGTGGATCTAACTTAAAACTATTACCCCCGGCAGAAAATACGAAAAAGGATGAAATCTAAACGGGCGAATACCTCACTGGACTGCGAATCGGCAGACGCCTTCTCCGGCATGCGATAGGCCGGCATGCGGTGGCCCCACCAAACTTGTCGGCTGATGCACCAATGACGTCGTCTCTCCGGAGCCAACCACTCACACCATGTCGGCTCATGAAAGCTCGGTGATATACGCAGCTGGCCTGTCTGGACGGCCTGAAAAAGCACACAATTTTAGTCGAAACACCATGGTGCGGGGTGGGAGGTGGCATGATTGCAAGGCATGAATGAGGTCAACGTGGGGGAATGGAGACAGGCAAGTACCCTGAGTGCGGCCTCGGCCATCGAGTCTGTGTTCACGAACCACTGTTGGCGCAGAAGCGGTTCGACTACATCACCCGAGCGAGAGCAGACGGGAAGGCTGATGGTACCGACCGGGGCCAGGAATTCCGTCGACTGACCGACGCCAAAGCGGCCCCTGTAAAGTCCGAGCTCGGTGAGAAGCTCGACGAGGCGCTGTCGAGCGGTGAATCGAGGAAGATCCTATATAACGAGAGCGAAAGCGAAAGCTTCGGGGGTCTATTTTCCCACGCATATAAGAGTACGATATCAGGCACCTTGTCTACTTTAATCAGAGCTCCATAGTGAGAGGTACAAGCGGCAAGAAAAGGACCTTTGAGCACAATGGATGCAGTTCTAACCTGGAATTCAGGTCCACCAACAAAGTTCACAGTGCCGTCATCGTCGAGCATGCTGATAGCCTTGAGGCCATGTCTGGTGGCTATCTCCCAGTCGATCATACTGTGTCCTGGGCTGACCTTGACGACACCTAAAAAGGGACGTGTCGTCAATATATAAGTGCTCTAAAGTGATAATACTAGCTCATCTATACTAAAAACTGACGGTCAGGCAAGGTCCGTACGAAACCAGCGGCAAGGAGTAAAAGCAAAACAGTTCAGTACACAAAAGAAGGAAGGGGTGAGCCACTGCGCTACCGTCGCGTATAACGACGCACACCTGACGCCCAACAACATGGTCAGCGAGGGACGTTGACTTACGCGTGATAGCGGACTTGCGCTGGGTCTACCGCATCCTCTCATCTGGGCCCAGTGGCAAGGCAGACCGGAGGCGGGCTTGGGCACAATGGCCCAAAAAGCGGAACAGCCCGTCTACGCGTACCACACACGACCTGCTCGACGCACACGATAGACTGAGTTTTCACAGAGAAAAGGGGCGGCTGATGTATCGTCTGGATGAGAATGCCGCAGAGGCCACACGAAGACGGCACTCTTGCAGTCTGACTTTTCGACCTGAGAGGATCGAGTGACCCATCAGCTGGTAGCCTTCCAAATCACGACTATTGGCGCGTTATGACAGATTTAAGCAGGTCGGATTTTTTTAAGGCTGAGAGGGGGAGGGAGCGCGGCGAGATGCCGTGGAAATGGATTCTGCAGTTTTGACCTCACTCTCTGTCCTCTCTGTCATACAACAGTCAGGCTGTCCGGGCCGGACAGCCACTTGATGCGGGAATTGGGCGGAAGTGGTTGGCGCGGCGTGAAGCCTGCGCCCAAAACGTGCCACGACAACCCCATGTGTGGTATTTATTATGGGTCGCGCTGATTCTGCGCAGCCTAATTAACGTGTGTCGTGCTCCAATGTGGGCCTACCACTTTGGTCCAGCGTTTCTACAGCGTGGGCCGTTTTAGAAGGTCAAGGTCACTTCCCACACATTGGCAACAGGCTTGGAGCTTGGCTACGAGGTCACGAGAAGGCAACGATGTGAGCCCGCACTTCCGAACAAAATTTCCAAAACAGAATATTAATCTACCACTCCCGCACCACTGTAGATAATTGAACGCCGTTTTAGGACCAGGGCGCCCCACCACTAAAGCAGTTGAATCAACTGATCTAATTATGACATGCTTGCCGATTAAGAGGACTTGGAGGACTTTCGTCTTTCTACGACCTGTAACAAAAAACCTTGGTAAGATTAGGCTATGTAGCCCAACCGTTGGGGTTGGGGTTTGGAGTAGGGTCAGGGGTTAGAGTTAGGAGCTAGGGCAACTATTTCTCAATCATTCAAAGTAAAACCGCGCATTCCCCGTAGCTACTCCTCTGGCATACAACTACTTGAGCTCGCCGCTTGTGCGTTCCCCAGCCCCGCCCGTAAAAACATCTATTACCACAGGTCCCCTACTACAGGTAGCTGGAGTTTGTTTACTTCAGGTGGGGCTACATAACCACATCTGACCGAAACCTTCATAGTTTGCAAATCAGATTTGGCCCCGTTGTTCGTTCGACATTTAAAAGGCACCACACATTTGAATGAGCAGCTAAAAGTCTCGGATGAATGGAAGGTAATGCTGCTTGGAAGATGCTAATGGGTACCGGTGCCCTGGTTGGGATCCACATGGACTTCGTCGGCGATGATTGGTATGGGACGCGAATTGCAAAATGGATGGAGAACGTGCTGGCCAATCAGATGTGCGTATCGAGTGTCCTTGGGATGCACAGCGAGGGCGGTATCTGCCAGCATTGTCTCCAGCCTCGTGGTGGCAACCGGAACAGTCCCAGCGGACCTTCCGAACCTATAAAAATAAAAATATGGGGAATCATAAACAGTCCTCCGAGGAGAGGCAGCTGACAAATCAGCCGCTTAGGTTGAAAATTTCCCACACTGAGAATGTTTTAAGGGATAGCAGGCCCAGGGTGGGTTTTGTCGAAGCGAATCAGGTCTGGAAATACGCGGTTTCGACATGGCAGAGTGCCAAATGCATGTGACAAAGTCCTCAAAACAGAAATGCTTATGGAACCGACAGGGACGCCGGAAACCTGACAACAGCAACAACCCAGAAATAGACCGCACCCGATAGAAATTCTTTAGGTGTGCGGGTTTCGGCTGAGTCAAATGCTGGGTCTCGTATCACCTAACCTGCAACGATCAAAGGAATTTCTGGCAAAAACCGACTACGTAGCCTACGGAAGAAGGCCAAGGTACTGCTCAATTTGATAGCAAAGTCGGCAACAGCATCCAGCAAATAGGTGGATTATCAATGGACAACTAGTGTAGCAAGCGACCCTACAAGTTTATCCACTATGATCTCTTCCCTTCGAAGCCGGTTGGACTTTCTGCGCTCCAGTACAACAGGAGGAAGGCGTGATTCAGTGGATCACAACACTTTGCCGAGTACTGTTTAATGTCACATCGTCGGCGAAACTTCTGACAGACGGTATTGGTTCATACAAACAGGGATCAGTGTCTAGACCGAAAGTTTGCGTTCCCGGTCGGGGATTCGCCGCTAACGCCCAACGATCAAGGCTACTGTGCTTTTGAAGGGTCGGGTTACTAACTGTACGGTTCCTGAGACTTTTTCCTCTTTAGTTAGAGACCATCAAGACTACCAACAAAAACACTCGGTTGCGCGAACAAACACTGAAAGGAAGAGAACGCCACTGTTCAGCGCTTTTGTGACAAGACCCGCGGCCGTTGCGTATACACAACTGCCTGGGAGCCCTTCTCCTACATCTGAACTCCCATTGGTTGTCTGGTCACGAAAATAGGC
>CACRXP010000402.1:546008-569422 GCA_902702965.1 Spirometra erinaceieuropaei | reverse complement strand
CCACCATGGGGACGCAGCAAGTGACCTAGTAAGACGTCTGAAGACAGCGATCACTAGCGCTTGCCCCGCAGCGAATTTACGTGTATGTTTCACGAACTCTCCCTGCCTGCGCTTGAGAGGTAAAGACCGAATCCTTTGCAGGCCACATCGATGTGTATTTACTCATTCACTTGCTCCTGTGGAGCAGGATACATTGGCCGCACAACGAGGTGCCTGAAAAAGAGAGTACGTGAGCACATACTGGCCTGGCTAGGAAGAGGTGGGAAGCAATCGACTTCGAGTTTTATTCTCGCACATCTGGTCGATACGAATCACCGGGTCGGTGCCAAAGAAACCTTTCAGGTTGTCTACCGGACACCATAAAGCTTCTTCAGAGGCCTACTCCAACGGGTGCTAGCTACGGCCGAGGCAGTGGCTATACGGCTAGCCAATCCAGTGTTATGTTGTCGGAAGACGCTGACACAGGCGCTCTGTCTCCCGTGACCAATGCCGACCCCAAATGATGATTGCACGTCACCCCAACCTCCTGATGGCAGTGGTGTGTGCTCAACGTACCCGAAATACAAACATCACTCACAGCCTATGTCACCCCTCCCCGCGCCCCTTTGACTAATGACCACAATACGCCGACCACGCCATAACACGCCTGGCCATGTGAGTGTCGTGGAAACGATGACTGTTGATAGTCCCTGAATCACTTATAAACCCCATAACTTCGCATATTTTCAACTTCTATGTTACTGTTTTGGCCTAATGATGTGTTACCGAAAACACGTGTTTGCCAAATTGACTTTTCAATTGTAACAGGAGAATATTCGCAGAACTTAGACAATCCAAAAGTATGGACATACGAAGAAGGTCCAATACTCAAATTATTCGAGATATAGTAGGAAATCCGCAATGTAGAAATGTGCGCATTAATATGGCATAACATTACTAGTATTTGGTTCTGCCGGTACCGTACACGTAGGCACTACGAACACTACTCAACAATTATGTTGTATGATTTACCATACTGACAGCATAGGTACTAGCTAAAATTCCGGACACGTGTTTTGCCGATATTATGCTACTGTATGACACAGCTGCGGGGGGTTCGGTTCATCAGTGAGTCTCCGCAGCTTTTACCGTATGTTTTCTGGTGGACACTGGAAGTACAAGCTTTAATTATAACTAATTTACTCCAAGTCAGCGACTAATTTCAGAAGAGACTAAAAAGTCCAAAGGCAATAATTATGCTGAAGTGATGTCGGTTGTCGCGTCTAAGAAATACAACGCGATCTAGGGGCTGAAATCAGTCTAATCAATCTATCTTTATGGACAAGACAGTACGTAAAAGTAGAAGGAAGGATTAAATTGCAGCAGTTCAAAAGGCTTAGCAAACCAAAAATGTTGACCTACTTTGGGCTTTTTCGCCAAACAATCGCGCCAGAGTGAGGCGCACAGTCGGGGATCTTCGACAACTTGTGGTTGATATTGTCTGTGCGTTTCTGCGAACACATGTAAAGGATAAAGTGGGGGATAGGAGAGGAAGAGGTATATGGGTGCTTTCTAAAACTGTGGTCTAGAGGCAGTGACGGACGCACACCTACTTTGCGGCGTTTGAAACGCGGTCGTACTAGAAAATGGGGAATCCCAGGTGTCCCCAGTACGGGAACCGTGGTACTAGGGGTTTTATGGGTGGAAATACGGTAAAACACCGAAGATTGTGCGAAAAAACGAATTTATTAAAGACAGATGTGCTAGTTTGTTTTGATGGACACCAAAATCTCAGTATAAGCGGCGCGCAATACAGATATTCGTTATAAGTAACCATGAAAAACTAACACCATAGGACTAATGGTGACTGGCCTGTTAAGGTAATCGAAAATTAACCGACTGAGTAGATGACCAATCAGACGGAAGCCCTAGATGGGGGCCGCAAAATGTGGGTGCAAAATCGGCAGTAAACCATATCTCCAAAAGTGAAACGAAATACCAGTTGAAAGCCTCGTAAACCGCAAAGCAAACACTAAGCCAAACTCCTGACGGTAAAACAGGGTTGAGAAAACCGTCGTTGGTCGTAAGAGTAAGCAATCTAGTTAACTCATATTGACCCAACCGTGAAAAATTCCGCGCCTCGGTGGGATTCGAACCCACGCAGTAAGGGGAAGGCTTTAGTACAGCCAACGCTCTAACCACTTGAGCCACGAGGCCCCGCCGGAAGACGGGTCAATATGAATTATTCAAAATCTGACAAAATATCTATGCATTACGTGAGCCTGGTAGTCATCTGGTGGATTCTATGTGAATTACTTAGGAAATCCTGCCTGGGCAGTTAACTTACCCTATCAGATTTGGTGGATTCCAGACGTTGCAGTAGGTTGGGCCAAATGTGATGAAACTCGCGTCGTCCGGCGGGGCCTCGTAGCTCAGGTGGTTAGAGCGTTGGCTGCGCTAAAGCCTTCCCCTTACTGCGTGGGTTCGAATTCCACCGAGGCGCCGAGTCTTTCACAGTTGGGTCAATATTAATTATTCAAAATCTGCCAAAATATCTATGAATCTAGTTTACCCCAAACGGAACACTATCAACTAACCCCAATCACAATCCTAGTCCCGACCCAAAACCCAAACCTTAACTCTAACCCTAATCCTGAAACTAGGTGTGCTATCTGTGGCACAGCTACAGAAATTAATATAAGTAGACGAGTAGTAAATCGTTGGCCAAAGGAGACCGCGTTTCCGATCTGATGCGGCCTCTGTGAGACTCCTATTCAGATGAGATCCGAGCCACCTCTAGCTTCTGTGAAACCCTGGTCCATCGTGCGCGGCATGCGTCGTGTGTGGCGCGTGCAGACGGGCTGTTTAACTTTGTCAGCTATTGCGATCGATCCCGCCTCTGATCTTCTTGATTCTGTCTTGACGTCATACTCAGGCAGGTGAGGGTGGGGAGAGTACGTCAGATGCTGCGCAAGACTACTATCACCATAAACTAGTTCACAGGCAAGTCACCGTCCTTTGCCCATCGTGCTGTGAGGTACAGGCTGGAAACTATCACTTTCGATGGTCGAACAGTCGTTTCTAGTGCCAGATGATGGTCAGGGTTATGAGTAGCTGAATGATGGTAACATCAGCCTGGAATACGCGGGACAGGCTTAGCGATCGTATTTTCCGACGTGTCCCAAAGGTTGCTCCTAAACTCAAAAATTCGACATGTAAGCAGCGCCTGGCTGCTTTGAACCTCTACACCCTCCACTACAGACAGGAGAGAGGTGACCTTATTGTGATGTTTTAGTCGCTAAAGGGACTTGATCTTGATGTGAACTGGGAAAATTATTTCTAAGTGACGCGATTGTCAACTTAAAAAGGGACTGTGTCACGCCAATCAACGCTTTTCCTTCTTCCCTCAGTCATTCGTCATTGGAATACTGTACTGACGCATGTCGTGCATTTACCCACCGTGAGTGTGGTTAAGAGGCGTTTGGATACTCACTTGTTTAGGGTCAGCCAGAACTCCCCAAACACCATAAACGGAGCCATATTTATAACTATAGATGTGCTACTCATCCGATTTCAATAACTCATTTTGTTTACATTTAATTTTACACCCAGTCGTGTAAGTGCAGTGAACGTGTTGTTCGCTGTTACTTCGTAAATTCTCCACCTATTTAACAGTTCCGTTCCACTATCATTCTTATGAATTCCACATTCTGAAATTACCTGTAAAAGTTTTGTAACTTTAATGACTATCATGCAGACCTGTATCGACGTTTAAATGGAGTTTTCAAGGGCTCCTACCGCTTACTCAATATACACTGACTGATTGGTACGCATCTTTGTCATCATCCTTCTGCCAGATTCAGATAATTGGAGTGGTCTTGGCCAGTGCAATTATAGTCAGCTAACTAGCACTTAGTCTGAATCTGGAAAAGGTGGCATTTAGCGCTCGTGACTATCAGATGGCCTGTGGTGGTCAGAATCTGGGGTCTGATACATTCTTATTGGGTACTACATCTCAAAATCAGAGGACACAAATGCGGACAGTTCTAGGGCTGCATATATGACTTCATTTCAGCGCGGCTTCGAATCTGGGCAGGTCACGGCCGACTGGGGATGACAAATAACTCGGAAACGGCCGTTGCATTCTCCAGTCCCAAAGATTGCGCAAAGTTTGCCGGCCCAGAAAGAGTAGGGCTGATAGCTGGAAAGAACTGTGAAAAGTACCTTGCTGAGCCGAGAAGTTGAAGTAGAGGCTAGGCGCCGACCATGTTGATGGCTCCAGTCAACGACAACGAACTCGCAAAATGCAGAGGAATAATTCATGGGAATATTATGGCTAGGTTCTGGTAAAGTTATCTTGAAGATCAGTACTGGAACATGTTTCCTAAACAACTCTGCATGGAGCCCGCCAAAAAGGTTTTTCGGGGATGAGGGAAGAATCAGTCAAATCTAAGACAGGCAGAAGCAAATAACCCACCCAGAAGATTCCAGGATCCGACGGGAGAATCTGAGTTGCTGGTTGATGTCGCGAAAAGCCGAAACGAAATACGCAGACTGACCTCAAGAGGAGGAAGACGAGGAGCCAGCCTCGGGTGGTGTGGGGTGCGGCATAAAGTCAGCATCGTCCGCACGCACGCTGCTCCTAAAAGGCAGACAGCTTGCCTGAGGAAGCGAACGCAAAGTATATCAAAAAGGAAACAATCGTTAACGACGCCGCCTTTTACGATCGCCATTCGACCAGCGCACGCTGAGCCCAGTGCCAATGGGTACGGTAAAATTGAACGTTCATTGCCGTTAAGAATGTAGTTTGGTTTTGTATGAGGGTGTTCTCGAAAGTCGCCGGAAGGCCAATGCGAACGTCGGTGACAACACAAACATACGTGAACATTCACCGTCCAGCTACTCTATGTCTATTAATTTACAGCCATGCTAATTCCCGCACTCGCGTATGCGGTTCCCAGAGATTAAGCTGCAGAAAAGGACACACTGACAAAGACAAGGAAGACTGATATAATCGGTGAGGATAGGGTATGTGACCCCCTTGGTCGTTTTTCAAAAATACACCCTATCTCAGGTAGGTAGGTGTAGTGTGGCCCCAAGGCACCACGGGACGAGTGAGTTCCGTAGCATGACTGGTGAGCGCCCCACTACCCTTCTTTGCACCCAATCGCAACGGACGGGACAACGGGCCCATTGCTCAGTGGTTAGAGGCGTTGGACCTCTAACCATCAGGTCGCCAGACCGAGCCCAAGGGCCTGCACACCTCAGGGTTAGGTACGGCTGCCTGACGACGGCTAATAAACCAGAAATGGCCATTCCAGTCTCCTTTGTCTTTGTCAGTAATGCTATTCTGTGGTTCATAACAACTTTCCTGAGAAAACTACCATGCAATACGCGGATTCTGACCTTCACTAGCGTTACCGACGTAAATGTTGCCAAGGGTTAGGGTTAGTTGTCCTGCCATTTGCGATCGGGAATACTACGCTGGAAGTGTGTTCACCAACAAGGGTTTTTCTCATACTCCCAACATAGGCACCAGCTAAAAGCCCAGACTCGCATGATGCAACAACTAGGGGCTCGGCTCCTCAGTGGGCCCCCCAGCATTCTATATGAGGCTTCTAATATGAACACGAGGGCAGTAATTTCGGAAATTAGTGGCCCACATATGTATATATGCGGGAGAAGACAAAGACAAAGGAGACAGGGCTGGCCATCTCTGACTTACGAACAGTCTTAAGCCAGTCTTACCGAACCCCAAATTTCGCAGGAAGCTGAATTCGAACCCCGATTCTTTGGTCATTGAATGTTATTTGGTCTAGCGCTCGTGGCTAGTGGCTAAATGGTAGAGCGCTAAGACCGGTAAGGATGGGGTACGTAAATTCCCCTTGGGCGGTTTTTCAGAAATCTACCTCCTCATCTTATTTAGGTAGGTGTGGTGTGACCTGAAGGCACAACGGGAAGATTGGGTTCCGTAGCGCGACCGCTGAACCCCGATCTAACATTGTTAATATACCGATCGCAACCGACGGTACAACGAGCCCGTGGCTCAGTGGTTAGTTCGTTGGACTTCTAACCAACAGGTTGCAGGACCGAGTCCCAGAGTTTGCACATCTCAGGATTCGGCGTGGCTAGCTGACGACGTCCAAGCCAGAAAAGTCACTTCAGTCTCCCCTGCCTTCGTCGGCAACGTTATTCCGCGGTTCATAACAATTTTCCTAACAGACGGTAGGCAAAGGAGTCATGCGGTACGCAGATTTTGATCTTCGCTAGCGTTACTGACGTCAAAGTTGTCCGGATCGGGCTCAGGGCTAGGGATACGGTCGGGGTTAGTACTAGGAGTTGGGTTATTCCTAGGGCCCAGGTTATCAGGCCGGTGCTGAGACTTCGCTTAGGCGGAGTAATTAGCCACTCGGGGAGCGAACAGGTGAACGCTACTCCCAACACCAGAGTCGGTGCGTCAGATGGTCGAGCAATCATCACACCAACGTCCAACGCACGTGATGAAATTGCAGCAGTTAACGACACGAATGTCGGCCATCAAATTTTTAGCACACCAAGTGCGAAGATCCCGGATGAAGGGGGGAGCCGTGAGTGTTCATAGGTATGCAGTAGCATGACGACTGCATCCTATAAATACTGCAGCCGCATATGCATGAAACACCCGTATCTGTTTTTGTCTCTGATGATGAGTTCGAGTAGGAATCCGAAACGTCAGGCTAATAAAGCTCTTGTCCCAACGGTAGTGTCTCATTCTTCAAGATTACTTCCTGGGACTCGTCTTTTCGCTTCTGTTGGTTAGGATTACGTTCGGGTTTTCCTTAAATGGTTACGGGCTAAGGGTAAGGATTCCCCGTTAGAGCCATGGCCGTGGTTGGCGTTAGGGTCGCAGTTAACTATGGTTTTTCCAGGAGGTTACATACCACACCCTTGGCGGATGATCATTTTTGGCCTATAAGTTGTTGTCAGCCAGCCAGTCATACCAAATCTCAGGTCTGGATTACCGAACCGCCTGTCAAGTAGTGCTTGACAGAAGTTTCCCCAGCCCTTGGTTGTTTAAGGCTTTTCTTAGACAGGAAGCCTACTAAAAGTGTGGTATGGTATGAATGACCTCCGTCGACTTTAATAATGCTCGCATGAAATTCCACGCAGGCCCAGCCCACAATGGCGTCAAAGCAGTGTCGAGTGGAGGTCAGATCGCGCGTGGCAAGCGTAGACGGGGTGATTAGCTTTGTCAGTCACTTGTGGGAAATCTCAGCATCAGATAGCTGACCAGCTCGGACAGCCAATTGACGCACGAGGGAGGAAGTAAGGGTGGAATTTATTCACACGGCACTTCAACGCATTCATCGCAATAAAAAATATGACGCGCTAAAGATTGTGACTTGGAGGGCTACGGGGACAGGGTAGCTCGGCCCTCCTCTCAGGACGGAGAGATCGGCTGCTTGTGAATGCGGCCTCCAAGGCGCTCCCGTTCACATGGCACCCGAGCCGTCCCCCGTTTCTGCGAAAACCTGCCCCAAAGTGCGCAGACGTGGCACGCGTAGACGGGTTGTTTGACTCTGTCAGACACAGCACCCGAGGCTGTCCTGACTCCCCCCACCTGGCTGAGGAAGGAGCGAGTGCAACAGATACGACGCACGTCTGCCAGCACTATAAACTAATTCACGAGCAAGTCACCGTCCAAGTCCCCGCTATGCGTCAGGACACGAGGGAGGGGGGAGGGGGGGGGGGGGAAACGTCGCTCGCGCTCAACCCTAAAGCAAGCACATATCGGATATCTGGATGATTAACGCACTTTGTCTCTAACTGGACAGGAAGCACATAACTGTTACTTAATGAGACAACCGGTGACCCCCGCTGTGATAATTGCTGAGGAAGTTGGCTCCCCGCCTTTGACACTCTTTGCCGCCAAGATTCCACAACGGTAATCGAATTACGGCGATTAGCGACTGAGGTGTGGGCCAAATACGAGTTCCAGCGATGAACGCGGAGGTTACTAATTATAGTAGGCATGTGGTGGCATGGCAACTACGTTCTATAAATACTGCACCTCCTGCGTCCCCAGCGGTGGGTTCGAGATAGAATCTGAAGCACCAGGCCAGAAAGTTCCTTGTTCCGCGATAGAGTCCACTTCTTCGAAACTGTTTTCCGGGACTCACCTCTATCGCCAGATGATATTGCTGGACGAAGGTTGTCATATAAAAACAAGTCGCCGATTTTTTCGGCCGGCTCAGACGCTAATTGATATAATCGCCGAATGAAAGTGGAATTGATGCTGCAATCGCTCTGCGCGGAGGACCAAAAAGACATTAATACTCTGCTTCTCTCAGGACGTCTTGAGACTGCTTACGCAAACTTTATGATAAGTTCTTTTCGCGTGACGTAAGTCGGACGGTGACTTCACATCGTCAGCCGGTGGTGCGGTTTTATTCAAAGTCGGATTGGTGTAGACTTGATGTCGGTATGGAGTTTGATTCAGCCCGCATTCATAACTTATCCCCCCCTCCACTTCAAACAATAAAGCGCGCTTTGAAATCACGACGTCCTAACAGACGTGGCCTAGAGGGTTGTAAGCTGATAGGACACCCCAGCACCCTTTGCAACGAGGGTCAGACAGCAAAGATCCTGTCTTAATGTGACCTTCACGGTACTCTTGTCTGCGCAACATCTGAGACCCCTCGAGAATGACCGAATTGAGCAAAGGTTTGGGGCCAGCGCGTGTGCGGCACGTGTAGACGAGGTGACCCCGTCTATCTCTGGCCATCATAAATTCGCCTCCTTAGTGAAACGCGACGGACACGATGCGGGCCCGCCTCCTCATATACCGGCGAACAACCATCATGCTCACCACAAAGAACAACGATGGGCTCGTGGATTGCTACGGGCGAACTCATTAAAAGGGGGAAGCTGCCTGAAATCACTAAGAGAAAATAAGCAATTGCACAACACCAGCTTGGTTCACCTGTGAATGTTCAGTATGGGTCACAACAAACTGGGGACCACCGAGGCCTTCCTGTACCCCTAGCCGAACGGGGAAATGTGTATGCTCATCATCTAAAATGAGGCTAGAACTGAATGGCCAAACACCGGACTTTCGAGGACAGCGGGAAATCCCTATTACCCGATTTAAATGCCATGCAGTTTGCCAGCATTAGGCTGAGTCGGGATTAAAAGCGGCATCCAGGCGAGCCAACACCTAGTTTCGCATTAGAAAAACTCTTATTGGTCGAGTCAATCGACTTTTTAAAATAAAGACTAATTAATAGTGGTAGGGAACGCTCACCGATAACTCTTACGGAACTCACTCGTTCCGTTGTGCCTTACGGACTCTCTCTCGAGCCCAACCAGCAGCCGCACAGCGGCGCATGATGTAGGCAGTATGTTATTACCGCCATTCTAGTCTCCCTTGTCTTTGTTGGTTATACCATTCTGCCTATATCATGCGCCGCTGTGCGGCTGCTGGTTGGACTCGAGAGAGAGCCCGTAAGGCACAACGGAACGAGTGGGTCCCGTAAAAACTATCGGTGAGCGTCCCCTACCATTGTATATTCTCGATCGAAAAAGCGGCAGGTCAACGGGCTCGTGGTCCAGTGGTTAGAGGCGTTGGACCCCTAACTAACAGGTCGCGAGTTCGAGCCTCGGGTGTGCCACACTTCGGGGTCGGGTGTGACTGGCGGACGACGGCTACTAAGCCAGAAGTGACCATTCCAGTCTCCTTTGTCTCTGTCGGTAATAGCATACCGCCATCCGACTGTCCAACGGTCGGAGAGTATCTGCCGGTAAAAGCCTCGATTCTAAACTCCAATCTTTGTCGGTAATAACATACTGAATAATTAATAGTGTCCGTGCAGAGCACTCGACATCTTTTCAAGGTAGGCAAGGAGAGAGGAACCGGATATGAGAGGAAAAGGGCATCAGGCAAAAGTCAAAAGCATCAAAACTAACATCCAATCCTCAAATCGCACGATAAAAGAAAACAAATCCACACATCCGAATACACACATAATGCTGTATTTGCGATAAAAAAGGCATCTTTCGGACTAGCTGAATTCGCGTGGTACTGTGATGAAGGGCTGTGTTGAAGGAAGGATGGACAGGGAGGGAGAGAGAGTTCAGTCAAAACTGGTCCGTACTACGAGTGCGGATAGGAGCGCCGTTTTGATTGGGCGTTGGCCTGGCGTGCTGCATTCACCAGGATATTGATAAAGTACTTCTCCTTGAAGGGCTGCGTGGAGATAGGGGAGCCGGTGGCGGCGGCGACCGGTTTGGGCAAGTGGGGAGCACCAATCGGCGGCCAGGGGTTCCCATGCAGTTCGAGGACACCAAAGCCCTGGGCAATGTAGGCAAACTTGTCGGGGTAGGGAGGCCGTTGGAGTCGATAGAGTTGGGTGAAGGGGCGGTTGTAGAATCGGTAGCGTGGCACCAGAACCTGGAATACGCGGGAAGCTGTGATAGTTAGAATGCACGCCCTGGGGGTGACTGTAGGAATTTTGAGTTTAAACATTACCAGTGAATTGAACAGATTAGACTTCCTCTTTAAAAGGGGTATCTTAGCTAAACCTCTTTCAGTAAATCGGGCCTACCTGTTTCGATTTGCTAAGGCGAGTTTGCATGATAAATCCCAAAATTGGCACCTCATTCGCATCACCGCAAGGGGGGGAGGTGGCGACAACCTAAAGGGTTATCGACCGGAAGGGACAGATTCCACAGTGGGACTGTGACAAATGTAACTGATGGAGCGTACTTGGACCCAAGGCTTCACACCTGCCACACCGAATTCTCCATCCGAAGTGTCTCGCACTGCAGTCGCAGGTGTTGCACGTACACCGGCCGACATGGGCTGCTCATTGTTGAAAGCAGTTCCGTTGATTGTGCTATCTTGCTGGTTGGCTTTCGCTACGGTGGTTACTTGTACTTGATACGGCTGCGATCATGCCTGGTCTAGCCAGCCTCGCTGATGTCACGAACTGTACCTCGCCACGCGTGACGATCCGCGGCAGCAGATCTGGACAGCCCAACCCATTCCCTTCGCCAACGAAGTAGACCGAATACCGAAGGTCCAAGAACCACCTCCATGTCTTGACTGTCTGTGTCTAGGCAGGTTTTGAGTTGACCCCCTCTTCGACGCCTCCAATGGGGCAATGGTGCCGGATCAAGGGCAGTAACAGTGAGCTCCTGAGGTGGACGACGCAGAACATGCCCAAACCACCTCAGTCGTCTTTCTTTGATGGCCTGAGTTATCCTTGCGATGTTGTCGCAATGAGCGCGGACTGTCCCATTTGAGACGAAGTGGGTCAACTTCACTCAAGGGATGGTCCTCAAGCAGTGGTGGTCAAATACCTCCAGTTTTCGCTCGTCCTCCACACGTACAGCCCGGCAATCACAACCGTAGAGAAGGACATGCCGGAGAGATGCACGGTACACGCTAATTTTAGTGGCGATGGAGAGGTCAGGTCGGGTCCATGGGCATTTCCGAAGGCTTGAGAAAACCCAGCAGGCAGCATTGGTTCTGGAGACGATGTCGTCCTTACTCTGTCCATTAGGCAGCAGCCTCGCCTCGAGGTATTTAAAACTGTCCACTTCTTCAAGTTGACAGCCATAAATCCCGAGGAGTGCCTTCTCCTGGTCAGGGATGCAGCTTGAAGACGCTTTAGTCTTCCCAGCGTTTATGGACCGATTTAGCGACCTCGTTCACCCGTGACACCGCAGACTGCAGATCACCAAAATTTGGAGCAAGTAAGGCGATATCATCGGCATAGTCGAGATCAGTCAGCCGGTGTCCGGGTGCAAACTCAAAGCCGTCACCCTCGTATAGAGACCTCTCGAGGATCCAGTCCATAGCATAGTTGAACAGAAGGGGTGGCAGGATACAACCCTGTCGAACGGCGGTTATCTGGCAGCTGATAATGCGCCCTCCTGTACAGACGCACTGGTCCTGGTCAGCGTCTACGGAGGTCTCCTGGCGCCAGTTCCAACCAGGTTTAAGGATGCAGTGAAAGCAATAGGAACTACACGAATATGTGCTTGGCGGTATATGCTCCAGTAAGAGATTCCCCGTGCACCCCAGAACGGTAGACATGGTAGATGCGTTGGACCGACACGGGGGCTACATCGGATTACGGTAAGCGTCTTTTGGAATGCGTACCCATGACAAATGCCGACAGGAACAGTTGCGGATTTACGTTTACTGAGGTCTCTGCCGTCCTCCCATTATTTGTTGTTTGAAATGCTGGTTAAGTGGACCGGGGGTGGTACGCCTAGGTGAGGGTTTACGCCGTGCCAGTCACCTGCGCCCTCCCTCCATCTCCGGTCTTCCTGACTCTGTCTTGACACCGCATCCAGGTAGTGGAGGTGAGAGTGCGGTAGATGCGGCGCAAGCCTACTATCACTATGAACTAATTCCGGCGTAAGCCACCGTCCCCGTTTTCACCTTGCTGTGCGGTGTACACGGTGGACATGGTCGAAACTAATGGTTGAAATGTCAAAAGATTCTCCGCAGGTATTATCGCCAGGACAGCCTCCTTTTTCTTTGCCACAGTTCGTCCAGAGGCCCCCCCCAGATCTAAATGTGGGACGGACTGAGAGTGTGAGCGTGCACTCGAGTGGGATCGAACTGCCTTATGGGTAGTGCGTCTCAGTCGATGACTGTTCGGTTACCCAACCTTGAAGGGTGACGGCCCGGGCTAAATGCAGGACCACGTGTCGACCTTCTGGGTCAAAAGGTTCGTATGCGTGTGCTACGCCAGTATCAGAAAACAATGGCCATCCCAGCCTTGCATGCGCTGGCAGTTCCCTGACACCTGGTTCCCTGCCGGTTAATGCGCTTGCGTTTTTGCTGGGTATAAAAGTGGTGGACATGGCTGTCCAGCCATCATCCTCGTCCTTCTGACCCCTGTTGGGGTGTTGTTGTTGACGGTCAAAAAACCTGGTCATTCGCTGCGCGGACCAGGGGGTATGGAGTGGAACGCCAAGGCGCAGGCTCGACGGCGCCGTCCACCTGCGCTTTCCTCCGCCTCCGGTATTCCTGACTCTGTCTTGACACCGGGTCCAGGTGAGGAGCGGGGAGGAGAGGGTGTGGTAGGTGCTGCGCAAGTCTACATCTACTATAAACTAATTCACGAGCAAGTCACCCTGTATGCTTCAGCTTTCGGTGGAGCACACGGTGGACATCGTCGGCAACGACGGTCAAAATGTCGGAATCGAACTGTCCAGAATATAGTCTGTCACTTTTTTGCAGGCAAAATGGTTTTCCCAATCAGACAACAGCTGTTGATGGATGTTGATCACAGACTGAAATTCGAGTAATAAGGAGACACGGCAAAGTAGGCAGGATGTAAATCAGGTCAAAACAAATGCGAAATGTTTGAGAATCACACCTTAAGCATCTTTGTGATGAGCTCTGGTCGTTGCAGCCAAAAGGCCGAGAGCTCCAGGAAAGCGCTCAGTTCCGGAGCCTGTTGCCAGCGGGGGCCGAAGAGCTCCTCCAAGTCGCTAATCTTCGACAAATCACCCGTCACCAGCTCTGTCCGCAGAGCCTCCTGAATCAGCCGTTCGCAGTACTGCCGCGTCTCCGTGGCAACGGGCCAGGGCAACTCTATGCGTTCTTGGTCCACCAGCGCGGTGACGCAGCGACGCAGGTAGGAGAGCCGACCGGCCACCGCACCTCCGAGACCCTCGCCCCGACGCAGGGGATTTCGAAGACGCGGCACATGGAAGAGGAGGCGGTTGGCCGCCAAACCGAGTGGAGCATCTGTGTCTGAGGTGGTAGAGGTGAGGCGGAAAAAGATCTGTGGAAGGCAGCCCGACTGCAAGGTCGGCGAAGCCAAGGCCCGAGCCAAGGCCAGCCTCTCTGCCGGTAGTATCTAAATTCACAGAAACAGAGTCTAAATCACAACTGGAGGCGCCAGAATCTGCACTGATTGAGCGCAATCCTACGTAAGAGAGGTTTGAAAAGCCCTGCAGATGTGGGGAAACTAAGATAACCGTGCGCGCGTGTGCGAAAATTAACAAACGCCTGCGACTGAGAAATCAGAGTGCTGTGAGAACACTCTATACACTCATATACATTCAGACGCACAAAAAAGTGTTCTTATAAATAGAATGGACGGAGAAATTCAATTTTAAACAGTTTCCGTAGTATGTCCTCCGAAAAGAAACAACTTAAAAGGACGGAAAATCATGGTTTAAATGAGATTTAGGTGCTAGGTTTTCGCAGGAGACATGACCAGTGGCTTGCAGTTATCGAATAAATTCTTGAAGCGAACTTTAGGAAATCTGTCGATATCAGAATAAGCGCACAGCATGTGTGGAAATGCGGGAAACATTGACGGGGAAATGACCTTACTGAGATTTTGAAGCCTCCATACGTGGAACAATCTCAAATACATTCGCGCAATAGAGTATGGTGGTTCTTGGGTGTTTTTTTTTCAGCTCCCTAAGTAAATTGCGTCGGGGAAAACTACGATTTTAGTAGTGTGAGCAGTAGATGACGTATCCCAATTTCAAAAATGCTTTTTACAACTGGAAGAAATACATTTCAGTTAAGCTAGGATGTCGGCGTTTGAATGCGCATTCTTCCGGCCGCCTGCATAAAGCAAACTGTGAAGAAATGACAACTTAAGTAGCACGATCATTTCGAAGATTTACGATTCCTTTAGTACGACAGGCAAATCATGTCTTTCTTAAATGTTATGCTCAAAGAAATGGCGTGTTTCGGTTATAAGAGTTTGCACAAATGGGACTTTGTAAGACCGTCTCAGTCGGTTTAGTAAGGCTTTTCTAAGGTATGCAACATGGTTCATATTCATTGCAAAATTTTATAAACTCTATATGGCATCTTCTTAATAACATAGGGCAATGCATGATTTTCCCTAGATGGAAGGTGTGCAGCTTGTGGTTCGGAGACCTTGGATGCAAGCGCGACGGCAGGTCGTGCTCAGAATTATCTCGGCATCTATGTACTTTTTAAACTGGTGGCTAATCATTCTTCAAATAAGAAATTAGATGACGCAATTTTCGACTAAGTGGGTGCAAAAAGGAATATTTTGCGAACGTTTTCTACAAAGTGCGCTTGAATTCACAAAGGCATCGAAAAAAAGGGAAAAACTAGTAGTACTACATGAGAAAAATCAATTTTGAGAGTGCGGTTTTCGGAGGCGGTCCGAAAGAAGTGCATGCGAAAGCCGGCATACGGGCGCGACAGAAATGCCTTGGAATCCTGCTGCATAATAATCAGTCATTACAACCGCACTTAAGTAACCCTTCCTAATCGAAAGCAGATTGCGGAATTTCAGTTGGCACTTTAGTGAACACATCACCCACTGTACGTGACAGCCAAAAAAGATCACCACCTCAGCCACCACCAACAGCGCCGTCCACTATCGATTACAGAGAAGCGACTTGCGCTATACTTAAATTACCGTCTCCTCACACGCACGGTATCCCTATTCACACCACCACCACCGCCGCCGCCGCCGCCAACACCACCACCACCACTACCACCACCACCAACACCACCACCGCTGTGCCAACACTACTCTCCTCACATGCACGGTATCCCTATTCCCGTACTGCGGCAAGAGTGGACCGAGACGATGAGATATCGGCAAGGACGCAGTGGCTGACGTACGGTAGACCCCAGGTAGCACACGTGCAACACAGCTGTTTGGTTGGTACAGGAAACTTCCGAGAGCAGCAGCAGTGTTCATGAACCGTGCGTCGAATCCGGCGGGTAATGCGCCCGGGGGGCGGGGACGCATGAACAATTACTTTTGGCCTCGAAAGAATCAGCTTTTTGATAAAAGCTTCAAAAAAGTGGCGGCACGCCTCAAGCATTCACCGAAACAGCGGCTGATAGAGGTGAATCTCTGTCCTTGCGCCAAGGGGCAAACAGGGCTTCTTGTATATGGGGTCAAATCTGCTGCTCGCAAAGACCATTTCACTGATCACAGTCCCCACCGCATATTGACGGGAGAAACCTACCCCCTGCTGGCGGCATAAACAGCCATCCCGGTCTACTGGAGGTGCGGCGGGACTAGCCTTTTTCTGTGTCATCATAGAAGAAGGCGGCAGGGCACACGCGCATGCAGAAGAACAGAAGCGGGAAAAACAAAAAAAGGCGAGAATTCAAGAGGGAGGTAAAAGGAGTCTATTCGAGTAAATCCCAACGAAAATATCACAGTTGGATTAAATGGACGGAAGTCCAAATAAAAGACCGGAGGAGTGAAGCACAGGTTGGTGGAGAGAACTTGAAGAGTCCCCTTCCTGGCAGGCAGACGCAAACAATCTTTTAGGATTTATGGCAAAGAGAGGAGTAGGGTGGAGGAGGGGGAGGAGGAGGAGGAGGAGGAGGAGAAGGAGGAGGAGGGTGGGGAGGAGGGGGAGGTGGCCTGGTTACAACCAGTTGGCATCTGGGTCGACGAGTGTTAGACCTCCAAGGAGAAAGGCACAGTTGCGTTGATACGGTATCTGCATCCCCAGTCGTCGCACGCAGACCACCTCCGCGTCGGCTCCGGTGGAGTCACCGTCAGTCGAGGTAATCAACTGTGTACCCAGTTTGTAGCGGATGCATGCCCAGTTGGGGGTCTGACCGGCGACCGTTTCGACTTCTGTAACACACAGAGGTAAGGAGTTAAGACTGACATTTGCATAGGCAAACGGCAAGCATTATTTGGTTTTCCAGTTGCGAAAGACGGAATACCGATCGTAGGCTTGGTTGTGACTTGCTCACTATTAGTTTACGAGTGGAATGTAATGTGGACGTCTGAAATCAGAGGTGGGGAGGGGGAATCCAAAGAGCATGAAGTTAGTAATCGGGAAAAAAATCAATAATTCGAATTGCGTCTTAGATATGGCAAATGGCGTCGGCTATCAAAGTATTCAAGTCAGCCACCGCCTTGAGAGTTATGTTCCCCCTGCTTAGGGTTCAGGCGGGATTAGAGACTTAAACTTGGCACGACACGACCGCATCCAACAATAGATTTGGCCCAATTCGCGCTATGGTCTAGTAGGTAACGGTCCGCACAGGCTTCCGATACTATAGACGGCTAAGTGAGCAAAAACTAGAGCACTTGAATAGGGTTTCCGGGATGCGCACTCATTCTGACTGATCGCCACTTGCACAGAATGTCTACAGTGAGTGACGGATCTGGTTAAATGTTGGCCTAAATTCTGAAATTCGTTTTCGATTAGGATAAATTACTTAGGCGGGGTTGTAATATTAATTATCATGCGGCATATTCCTATAATATTTCGGACTCGCCAGGATGTCGGCTTTTGAATGCACCTCTTTTCAACCTTCTGTAGAAACCACACTCAGTGAAAGAATGACTACTTAAGCAGCATACGTTTTTCGCATTCATTTCCGATGGCTTTATAAATTCAAATATATTGTTTAGAGAACGTGCACAAAAATCAACTTTCTTCTAATCAGTTGGTAAAGAATGACGTCTTTACATTTCATACCCGAAAAAATGGTAAAGTTACGTTTTAAAAAAGTTTCTCACTATGGGATTTTTAAGAGCGCGCAATGTCCATTCATGCAGTATCATACCTGACCATTCACCAATGCTCCTCGTGAAATATACAACATAGTCCGCATCCATTGCAAAAGTATCTTCTCAAAGGCACAGAAGTGTGTGTGATTTTCCTTACAAAGAAAGCATGCACCTTGTAGGATGAAACCGCTAAACGCTAATGCAACGGCTGATCCGGCCCAAGATTATTGGGGAATTGGGAAACTTTTTTCAAAACCTAATTATACCCCTTCTTCGGGTATAAAATGTGAAGACAATGTAATTTTCTACCAAATAAGTAAAAGAAAGCATATTTTCGTGCATGTTTTCTATAAAATATGTTTAAATTTATAAGACCATCGAAAATCAATGGGACTGACTGCGGTTTCTACGGAAGGCTTAAAAGAAGCGCATTCAAAAGCCGACATCCTGGCGAGTCCGAAATATTATAGGAATATGCCGCATGATAATTAATATTACAACCCCACCTAAGTAACTTATCCTAAATGAAAACGCATTTCAGAATCTCGGCTAACATTTCATGAGATCGGTCACTCATTGTAGCTGCACGAGGTGGCGAATCCACTTCAATCCACGCAGGCTTTCACCTCTGGCGGCATGGAGTTGTCATGAATGGGGATCGCACTCCGACAACCGCTCTGACTGGTAGGCGAGGCCAGACGAGCGTCACCGGCGCGCGCCAGTGAACCTGTGCGAAGTTAAGTTCGGTTAGTAGGAAAGCACCAGCCTAGATATACGTCAGTCAAGCCATCCTAATTTGGTCTTGTCAGTGAAACCTGATGGATGTGTGTGCGTCGGGTTCAAAATTATTCAAGAATTGAAAGTTTTGTTTTTTAAACCGAATTACATCCTCCCTCCAGGTGAAAAAATCTGAAAAATACGTAATTTGTTACCAAAATGAGGGTTAGAATCCCACTGAGGCGCCGAGCTTTTCACAGTTGCGTCAAAATGAAATGAGCAAAAGAACAAACATTTGCGTGCATGTTTCCTCTAAAGTATATTTGAATTTGTAAGAGCATCGATGGTTGATGGGAAAGGATCATACTACTTAGGCAGTCGTTTTTAAAAGTATACTTCTTCAAGAGTTCGGAAAGAAGTTCGTCCAAAAGCCAGCATCCCGAAGTGACTTAAATATCGTAGGCTTATGATGCACGGCATTTAGTACTACAACCCCATTTGAGAAGTCTTCCCGAGTCGGAAACGTATTTCTGAATTTCGGTTAACATTTCATGAGATAGCACATCCACTGTGCGCATGCCCTTCTTAGCGAGACTCAGCACCCAGGTGGTAGCGGCTATCGTTCTAATTGTCAGAATAACCACCTATTCGCATAAGTGGTGAACACAAATGCCTCCAGCGCCAATCCTCCTGAGTAATAAGCAGGCCTACCGTCGCGTGCAACGATGTCCACCATGTGCCCAACAGGGTAGTACGCTCAGAACGGTGACTTGCGCGTGAAGCAGACTTTCGCCGCACCTACCGCACCCTCTCCTCTCACCCTCCTGGGCCCAGTGCCAAAACGGCCCCAGGGTGAGCTCAGACGCAGTGGTTGACAAAGGGAAGCACTGATTTACACACATCGTGGAACTGTCTCTCCTCAAAATTTTGGGCGGGAATACAGTGTCGCAACACTTAGAATTGTCTATTCCCCCACCAGCCTGTCTTACGGGCGGACTACTACTACTACTACTACTAACCACTAATACTACTACTACTACTACCACTAATACTACTACTACTACTACTACCACCACCACTACTACTGCTACTACTACCACTACTACCGCTGTTGCTACTAATACTACTACCACTGGCGGGAATACGGTGTCGCAACACTGATGAAAACTTTTTCCCCCGTCTACCACCACTGATACGGCGAATACTACTAATAATCCTACTATTAGTACTACTACTACTACCACCGCCACCACGGCTGCCAATGCTACTCTACCAACGCTTACAGTATGGGTAACTAACTGCAATAATACTAGCATCAGTAACGGAGTGCTGCGACACTGGTATGCAACCAAATTTTGTATTCGTGGAACTCCATGGGAGCCTATGCATTCATATTACTGTAGAAATGATTAAAAGGAAAATGCGGGCAGGCAGAAGGTATTCTGTTGCTGGGGTTTAAGCGGAGGGTCTGAGTTGGTGAGGTGAAAAACAAATTTGCCGTCAGTGTCAGGGGGGAGAAGGGAATGGCGGGCACTGGGACGGGTAATTATACGCAGGTGGCTGGCATGGTGGCTTTGGACCATGGTAACTGTGGAGCCTGTACGAAGTTCTTTTGTGCGCATAGAACTGGTTTGTATAGCCTGATTGCAGCCGCCTCTGCTGTTGCCAACAGACGCTGTCCAAGTGATTTTGGATAGCTTGACGGGACCTTGTAAATCACTCGGAATGCCTGTCCGGCATCTACAAATTGATCGGTGTCTACCATGTGGTTGAGGATAGAGCTGTTGACGTTCTTTATTTGGCCCTTTCCCAACCATGCTGAAGGTGTTCCCTTATTCTTTTGGACAGACGCCGGCTCGTGCGACAAATATATTCTGCCGCACAGAGGCAGGTGAAGGAGTGAATACACATAGAAGTGGTCTGCGCTGGCAATTTGTCCTTGCCCTCTCCGTGTAGGATGGGGCTAGTGAAGAAGAGTACACGGGTGTCAGCTGCTGGAAAGGTGTGGGTTTGACCAATTAAATTCTCCATCACCGGTTTAACTCCTGCGTTTAGCCAACATCTCCTGAGCCGGTTGCAGTGGGTGGCTTCTGCGTCTCCCACAGACGTCATTTAAAGGTATGTTGTTTTAGGTACAAACGCGCTGTCAGTACCAACTATCAACCGACTAACAGCACTGTCGTAGGCCACCGTAGGTCGCTGCTTTTAGGGCTAAGATGGTTGGCTCCCAATTGCAGACTGATTAAGTGACATGAAAACAGCGCTCGATTGTATATCAATCGGCATGAGGCCGAATGACCTCTGCTGAATTGCCTGTCTTCGCCAACTCGCCGTATCCTAGAACAAAAAGACCCGGGACTCGAACCACGACACTTCGGTTGCTGAGTCTCAGAGCCGCTGTTAGATCTGACTGATGACGACGAATAAGCAATAAGTGGTTGCTGCAGTCTGCCCTGCTTTGTCCGGTCCCTGGTGTTTATTGTTGCCTTCTTTAGTGATGGTACCGATCGGACGGAAGGGTCGAATCTCGAGTGTGCAGTCCAGGATTGAAGTGTGGCTGGCAAATAAGCCAGAAATAGTCATCGCGCCTCTGTCGGTGGAGAAGCCTCAAATACGATAAACCCTGGAAACACCAGTACTAGGTAACTCATGCGACACTTTCATTGACGTGAAAGCCGAGTCATCCCCACCCATCTGCAAAAACCTGTAGGGACAGGGTCGTGCGTGGCACGCGTAGAAGGGCCGCTTGATTTTGTCATCTGCTGCGCCTGACTACGTTCCCGGTCATCCTGAGTCTGTCTTTTTACCCGGCCTAAGTAAGTGAGGGATAGAGTGCAGTAGATGCCGCGCAAGTCTGCCACCACTATAAACTAACTCAACCACGCCGCAGGGCACACCGTTGTCATCGTCATTCGCGATGGTCAAACAGTGGCCTTATTGCAGGGCAGCTCGGAGGCCAGAACACGCGGCGGCAGCGGCGACGACAGAGCAACGAACAATCACCGGTTGAGAAAAGTACATCGTCAACGACAGAAGCGCCTGGATGACGACTTTTGACTCCTCTGACAACATCACACTAGTCAACCAAATCCAACTCTAACTTGGCAGCAAGGAAAGCATTGGTGCTCTAAATCGCGTGGAAAAAGACGCCACTTTAGTCTTGCTGAGGATCTATAAGTTAGAATCTTCGTAGAGGGTCGCACAGCCAGCGGCTGTCAACACCTCAACATTCTACCCACGGGTGCATTCTCCACCTTACTCAGAACAGGTATATCCGTAGTAGAATGCTGCCCACAGTTGATTTTAGAGCAGGTAACCTAGCTGACGAAATGCTAACCCAAATTCTGAAATGTTTTAGATTGAGACGGATTACTTAAGTGGAGCTGTAATATTGATTATCGCGTAACATAAACCTAAGATATTTGACTTACGTCAGAATGCTGGCTTTTTAATGCGCATCTCTTCGGCAGTCTACAAAAACCACGATCGGTAAAAAGTGGTAACTTTGGTAGTATGCATTCTTCCACTAATATTGAATGAAAACATGCATAAACATGTCCTCTCTTGTGATCATTTCCTAGCAAGTCACGTTTTTTGTAAATCTTATGGACAACGAAAGGTTATATTTAGGTTTTAAAAGGCGTTTCCGTTCCTGTGTCATTTTGAGTCCGATCTGCTGTTACATTTGATATTAGGGTTCGCAGCCTAGAAGCTGTATACTGTACGTGTAAGGAAAATTATGCATTCGTCTGTGCCCTAGGAAGACGCCATATGGGGCTCATAAGATTTTGCAATGGATGTGCAATACATGGTATACCTCATGTGGAGCATCAATAGACGGACAAATACGATGCTATTTTAAAGGGCACTTCACGGCCTTAAAACATTTTTAAAACCGAAATATGCTCTTTCCTCGGGCATAATTGTTGCACAACATGTGATTTGCTATCAGCGGAGTATAAGACAGTCAGGTGTTGCGCGTGTTTTTGTTGGGAGTACCTACACTCCCAAAAACAAGAGCCACCCAATCACTGGAGACCACGTGCGCTTACTCTCTCTACAGCGTTGTCATCTTAATCGTGGCGCCTCTCCATTGGCTACTCCCCTCTTCCCGAAGGTCATTGGGCCGAATGCCGGCAAACCACAGTAGGGAGATATAAATATGCGTCACCTTTCAACTAGTCGCGACTTGCAGTGTTTTTCTAATACACTTTCCATGGCCCGCCGTGTTTTCTTTGTCTGCTGCTTTGGTATTGGGGGCAAGGGTCGAGTGCGTATACGCTCCACGGGATTTCAAGTACCAGGCGGATCATAACAGTTTTCGATAAATGTTTAAATTTGCAGCTCGTCGAAAATCAAAGCTATACTACTTAGGCGGCGATTTTCAAGGAGCGTGGTTTTTGAACGAGGCCGAAAAGAAGTGTATTTAAAAGACCGACAGCCCGGTATGACTGAAGTATCTTCAGCCTATGTCGCACGATAATCAATATTCCGACTCCACCTAGGTAACGCATCTAAGTCTAAAAAGCATTTCAGAATCTCGGTCAACATTTCACGAGGCATGTTATTGACTGTATCTGTGCATATTGCACAGCGGGCTTATTCTGGACCCGACAAAATGAAAATTAATCAATAAAGCGCGATCGACGGGGAGTGGTACCTTATCCAAGTAGGTATGCTATGTGGGTTGCCGACAATCGTCGTTCGACACAGAATGAAGCAACGTCGATATCAAAAGCCAAGGCATCAATGACAGGCATGATCAGATCAAAGAGTGCAACGCACCATTCTCGTGCAGAAGAAATTGCCGGTGGGTCACAGGATAGGATTCGAGTGTGCTTAGAGGTCCAGATGCCGGCAGAACTGTCAGATCGACAAAGAGACGAAGATGAAGGCTTTGCAGGTGATCCAATACTGAAGCCGCTGGATCGCCGCTGGATGCCGGTTCTGATGCTGGAAGGGGCTTAAGCACTAATGAGAGCTCGGCGTCGCGAGAAAGACAGAGATTTGGAAAGAGGAAAAGCTCCATGTTCAAGAGGTGCAGCTTCCGATCGAGATCGTTCCGATCGCCGTTAATGTATGCGCAGGCGGCGGCTGAGATTTCGACACGTAGACTGTTGCCTAGGGCGTAGGAGTCAACATATTCCGGTCGGGTCTAGGCAAACGTATAAAAAGTGGATGTCTGAAGAGCGTTGTCTCATACGTAGCAGGCACAATGGTACC
>CACRXP010000402.1:535733-545929 GCA_902702965.1 Spirometra erinaceieuropaei | reverse complement strand
GGTGGTGGCAGAAGGGGGAGGAGGAAATGCAAAAAGATAACCTACACGAATCTGAAAGCGAAGTGGCGAGCAGTCCTGGTCTTCCAGTGGAGACACTTTGATGGTGGAAACGGGGGAATAGATTCGTTGTAATTGCGGCGAAAACGTAATTAGGCGGCAAGTTGGAAGGAGCTAAAATTTTATAATTTCAACCAGTCAGGGCCGGATGATGTGTAAAACTGAAAAGTTAAGGCTCATTGAGCGTGCTCGCTGAGATTTTGCCCAAAAATGGCAATTAAGGCAAAATAAGGCCTCATTAAAAAGGACGCCAAAACATGAATACACATATATGGGTGCCTGGAGAGTGTGCTATGTCATGCTTTTCTCAACAAGGCCGAAGAGAATGCTAACGTCTAAACATTTTCGGCCAGAGGTGGTTTAATGACAACTTTTCGCGGGGTCTTTGGAGTTCCCCATAATGTAGTGGGCTATTTGCGTGCGAGAGCTGGTGTGTTGCTCGCAAGGCAGGTCGTGTGTGGCACGGGAATGAGAAGGGAGAGTGAGGTCGACGACTCAGCGCGCTTTCCTCCTCAATATAAACGATCTGACGCGCTTGAAGCTATCATGGTGCTCTAAAAGCCGTGGCTTGGAAGGTTGCCAACTTACGGGATAACTTGGACCTCGCGGCGGGTCCAGTGCTGTGCGTTTGTGTAGAGTGGTCGGCTGGAGGTCTGAAAGTAAGGCTGCAATGGCCCCTTCTTAAAGTGGCCTTTGTGGCACTCCCACTGTGTGGGATCCGAGCCGGGCGTTGGCGGCACGCCTAGGTGCGGCTGCTTCGGCCGTGCCAGCATCCAATCTCTGTTGTGTTGGTCAAAAACCTGATTATTTGTTGTGTGGACCAGGGGTGTGGTGGAACGCCAAGGTGAGGATCCGTCCAAGCCATCCACCTGCGGCCTCCCTCGTCTCCGGTCTTCTTAACTCTGTCTTGACACCGGGCTCAGGTGGGGGAGGAGGAGAGAGAGTGATAGATGCAGCGCAAGTCTACTGGCACTATAAACCCCTGCGCAAGTAACCGTCCCTTCTCCCACCATCTGCTGTGGGACATACGCTGGACATCGTCGAAATCGACGGCCGAACTCTCGGCTGCAGCGCACGGCCCCTAACTCTCATCTGTGGCTTTTCTACGCTAGGCTCTGCCTAGCAACCAACACCGCTTCAGTCGGCAGACTAGACCAGATGACAGCACTCCCTTCCAAAAGTCCTACGGAGAGGATGAGATTCCACCTCGTCGGCGATCCAGGCTAACTCGGATCGCTATTCCAATAAACAATGCCGTGACGCATTGTGGAGTACGGTAGCCGCGCGAAATGCCCAAGTAGCCCTATTTAAAGACAGCACTACTTGCTCCTCGCGGGGTGGATGGGTTATAAAAGGTGCTCTACACAAACTCTGAGATCTCGTTACCTTTACACTGGCCGTGGTTATCCGATGCATAATTTACGGTCAAAACAACCGAACGCACAACAAGCCTCGTCCACATCTCCCATGCTCCAACCCCGCAGGCGGCTGGAGTGACTCTGCACACTCTGTCAGCCCGGGATGTTTATTCCCTCTAAGACAATTCAGGAAGTAACCGCTCGGAAGGGAGGATGGCGCTAGTCAGTAGAGAACAGGGGCAACTGTAAGTGGGTGCCGCTACACCTACTTCTGCCACGGCCGCCCGAGGGCAGAGTTACACGACGGTGGCGTCGTTTTTGCCCTCAAAACGATATCGTCGGACAACTGCCTTGTCTGCCGCAGTGCATCACCAACCGCCTCATGATCCTACACCTGTCTCGCGGGGAGCCACCTTTGTCACCGTTATCAGCTTCGACGAGGCAAAGAACAAATTCCTAGGGAATGGGCCGAAGGTGGAGAAGCAGACTGTCTTTCGTGACCTCAGTGACCGCATCGGAACAAATCAGGCTGCCTGAGAGGGAGTTCTGGATCCCTACGGAATCGACAGCTGCATTGATTAAGGGCATCCTCCTGTCGCTGAGGATGATAAACACGCAGAAGTCGATAAAAGGAAAGACCGACTACATTGCCCAGCTGGCAGACGCATCCACAACAGGGAGGTTGCCGTTTCGAGCAACACAAAATTTTGCCCCGAGTCCTCACTTGCAATAAGCTGCTACAATTATAATTGTCCTAGGTACAAAGAAGGTAAAGCCTATATTACGGTATCACAGCTGAAAGCTGGCTTACTTTGTTCGGGTACTTCTTAACTTCGTAGCTTCCTGAGGGCATGAGTGCAAGACTGGTTCTGTGCAAGGCTTCCAACTCCTGTGTAAGTCACGACTATCACTCGGGCACCTGTGGCTCACGTCGTGCCAGAGACGGACCAAGTACGACTGGCGTACACGCAGTGTGGACAGGACCTGTATTGGGCATTGCGATCAATCCTGTTGCGTTCAGCATAACTGATTCGGCCGGCTCCATGTTGGGGACTCAACACACCAAGAACAATCGCTCCCCATTGCTTTCGGTCGGTGGAAGGCTTCGGAGCTAAACTGCGTAGGCAAACGAACCAGCCAACCAGACTGTGGTCACGTTCGCCAAAGGCCTCAGTGGGCTATCACGGCATCGTCGTCAATCCAGACTAAGTCCAAACAGTATAAAAACCTAAAATATTTCGCTATCCGTCAGTCAGCCGGTGATGAGGCAGTTAGCCAATTCTGTGATTGGACAGTCACTGGTCGTAAGCGTCCTGGGTCGGACAAATTCGCAGAATAGAGGCCAAGCATCACATGAAGAAGGGACAATATCCTTCACGGAGGTCTCACATACTCAATTCTTGGTTCTCTGATTAACCTCATACAAAGTCCAAAGGATTTGATGAGAACGGAAAAAGGTCATCCTCCTAATTTTTCACTCAGGCTTCGGTTCTTGTTCTGTGATGAAGGAGTTGAGCCAGGGAAATTAACTTCGGTGGCATGACATCGTGGAGCACCATAGAGTACAAAACGCCGGTAGGCAGGATCAGGCAGCATTCAAGAGTTCACTGCCGAAAAGTTGGTAGACAGCCCTTGCCTGGTGTCTTCTTCTTCAGTTTTGCTGCTACCCCGAATATCTTCCCGGTAGATTATGAGGCATACATGCAGTTATAGTCACGCACCGGGGCGGTTGGGGCTTGAAGGTTCAGAAGCTGGAGAAAATACTTCTTCCAGTGGGAGATCATATCCGACTAAAACATTTATCATCACATCTTAACTGCCTCTGATTGTTGGGGCGGATGCATTATAAAATCCGCTACAGTCGCCCGGTAGTTCTGGTCGACTCCATCGTGGTTGTGGCGAGCAAAATGTGGTCTGATGATGTAAGTTAGAACCGCCACAAAGGCAAGCAGTCCTTGCCCAATCGGCCGACGCCCGTTGTGACACAGCACCTCCTGAGGTTTAGGTCAGCGCCCCAAAACCTTTGGAGAAGGAGACCCATAGCATTAGCAAGATGCCTGAAATGGTAAACAATGTACTTTCCCGCAGGTAGTGTCTTTTTAACAACACGCAGTCTGAGCCCTAGTCGAATCTTACAAAAGGCGTGGTTAGGACTATCCTCGCAGCCGGTTTTGGCATCACGCGCAACGCAGCAACCTAGGCAAGCGTGTTTCGGTTTTTAGTGGGGCCATCAGATGTCTGAAGCAGGTATTTGAGAGACCGAATGCTTCAACGCAGAAAACCTGGCAAGCTGTCGTGCAGCAAGTTCCCACTGCAGTGGCCGATGACAATCGTCCCACCCACCTCCACCCTCGCGTTTCAGTCCGTTCAAGGAGATCTCACATGCGGACGCGAATCTTCCCAGCGCAGCTGCTGTCAGTCCGCGACTTACTTGCCAAACCCCAAAACCTGCCTACTTCACAGCTATCGCAGAAGGCCGTGTCATTATCCGCCGCTCCTGGACGCGCCAGCAGCCGAGTAGACCCTGCAGTTCAGGAGTTGCCGCGGGGCACTTACACAACCCAATCTCAATCAATTCGCCAGGATATTGCCTTACACTGGAAACAGTGTAAACGCAGAGTAACAAAAGTACTCCCAAAAATTATCTACGAAGTTGGCGTACATCAGTTTATTCAAGGTCTATAGGCTCGGACCGAGAATTGTCTGTATGAATATTTGTTATTATTATTTATTATTATTGTATGATAATAGTAATAGCATAATATTAATACAGCATAACATTATTTATATAATGTTAATAATGTTGATATTATTATATATAATAAATAAGATATATAATATATTACTATATATTAATTATGAATTGTTATAATAAATATTATATTATTATATATAATATATATATAACATAATTAACAAAGATAATAATGTATACAATAACATATCATATATATATTAATTGTCATAATATTATAGTATCAATAAAATATTGATAACAATATCAGTAATATTATTGCATTATTTAGTATTTATTATTATATTATTATATTTGCTATGTCATTTACCTATGTACGAATATTTGTTAGTATGGTATCACCTTACCCTAAAAGTACTATTCATGTGTTTCACATGATAACCGAATTCTCGTTTAGTATGAAGCGAACGTTGACAGTTACAGAAATTGAGAGTGAACTACAAATGGTCCATTACCGGCAAATCTTAGAGAGGGATTTATTTTAAAAACCCAGTTTGTATTTTCTAAGCAGAAAATGGTACTCCTGAGGTACTCTCGAGGACGAAGCGTAAAATAGAGGCATGAATAAACGTTCCTATCTTCCGGAGATGAGGCAAATGAACTAGATAATGATTGGCGAGCAACGCTAGACGGCGTCCAAATTAAATAATTTCGGAATTCTCAGAAGAAGAGCTTTGTTTTTCAATACAAAAATTCCTATTTTTCCAACATTCCGTAGACCGCATAAAAGTCCATGAGAATTAAGGCATGACCATGTGAAACAATGCGTACTATGATGGCATTCGTGTTGACTGTAAAGATGATGATGATGATGATGATGATGATGATGATGATGATGATGATGATGATGATGATGATGATGATGATGATGATGATGATGATGATGATAATAATAATAATAATAATGATGCGGTACGTACTTGTTGACTGTTTAGGCAGCTCCAGGGCTCGTATTCCAGCCTCCTCCTCCTGTCGCCTCCATCGTTGCTAACCCTAAAGAGACCCAGGCCGAGGCCGCAGTTGGTGGACAGGAGCGGTGCCCCCCCTTCGGGGCCAGGCAGGGGCATTAGTGGACGATACCAATGTCTGTGCTTGTTACGTGCTGTCGGTACCGGGCCACAGGCCCGAATGGCCGACAACAGGGCTTCCAGCGGCTGCCAGAAACAGGAGTCGAGGTAGGAAATGAGCTGGGCGGCGCGCGCTGCGTTTTCCGTGGGGCAAGCCGTGGGCAGAGGACTGGCAATATCAGCACGCTTCTCGAAGCACCAAGCGGGGGCGAAGAGGGCCACGGAGAGTGGTCTGTCAGGATAGGATTGCTAAAAATAGGAGGTTTTAGGATGTGAAGGAGGAAGAAGAAGAGGAGAGGCCGAATGGGAAATGATGCCCCTCCAAAGTACAAAAATCTCGGGAATGATGGCTGTCAGCTTGAAGAAGTAGACACTTTCAAATACCTCTGTGCGAGACTGCCGCCAAATGGGCAGACGCTTTTCCCAGACGGCAAATCGCACTGAATTCGCCGTTCTCCCATTTAAAATGGTCGTAGCTTAAGGCCTGTAGCAGTGGCCATAATATAAAACAATGAATGCATGTGCTACTCATTTGGTAAAATAAAACTAAGCGTACTTCCATTAAAGTCATACCGAGAGTCATGCTTTCTGAATCACCCTAGCTGTTAATGCTCCTTGAGAAGGACTGCCCCTTTCGTGTTCAGTCCATCACCGCTCCACCACCGCGTGAGTCCTGGTCCGCAACAATCTTTCCTAACCGTTTGGTATTCGGTCTGGCGTTCGACAGGGTTATATCCTGTCGCCCAAGCTGTTCAACTACGTTATGGACTGGATTCTCGGGAGGGCTCTACATGAAGGTGACGGTGTTGAGTTTGCGCCCGGACACCGACTGACTGATCTCGACTATGCCGATGATATTGCCTTACTTTCCTAAAGTTTTGGTGATCTGCAGTCTATGATGTCAATCGGCCGGTTTATTCATAAATGCTGGGAAGAATAGAGTGTTTTTTAAACTTGATCCCTGACCAGGACAAGACACCTCTCGGGATTGATGGCTGTCAACTTGAAGAAGTAGACAGTTTTAAATACCTCGGGGCCAAGGTGCTGCCGAGTGGACAGAGTAAGGATGACATTGTCCCCAGAATTGATTTTCCTTAGATGGAACGCATGCACCTTGTGGACTAAAATTCTCTAGCGCTTATGCAATGGCTAATCAAGCTCCAAATTATTCGGGAATTAGAAAACATTTTTAGAACCTAATTATACTCCTTTTTCGAGTATAAAATGTGAAGATGATGTGATTCTCCATCAAACGAGTGTAAAAAGCATCGTTTTGGGCATGCTTTTTTATAAAATATATTTAAATTTATAAGACCATCGAACAGCAGTGTGAAAATGCATGCTACTTAAGATGCCATTTTTCGCCGGGTACGGCTTCTACAAGGGATTGAAAAGAAGTGTATTCAAAAGCCGACATCCTGCCAAGTCCGAAATATTATAGAATTATGCTGCAAGAAAATCGGTATTAGAACCCCACGTAGGTAATCCTTCCTAGTCGGAAATGCATTTCAGAATTCCGGCTGACATTTCATGAGATCGGTCACTCTCTGTAAGTACATCATGAAAACTCGGGTGCCATTAAATACGATCCTTATAAATGAGCTGCAAAACCAAAACAAGGAATCTAAAAATTTTAGACGAGATAGGCGATCGTCACTGACTCGGATGAATTCACGAGTTGCTTATTCAGCGAAAAGAATGAGTATGAATTTACCAGAACCAGGTAGGGGTTCTCGTCCTAACCCCCCAAGGAATGGTACAGAAGGCATCATAATCATTTTAACTTGGAAGACGGCAAAATGATAAACCTTTAATCCAACGGTGCTCGAGACTTCTGAAAATTCTATGTTATAGCACGGAAGTCAGGGTTGACGAAGACACAAAAAAAATAAATGACCACGGTTGGAATCTATGTTCGATGACCAATCAAGGTGAAGCGTCGTTACTTCTTCGGCCAGGTGGGCAAGGCTGTGCTAGGACTACGCTCCTCATAGCTCTGGAGCAGAACACGGACAAGACATCGAAGGCAGTTGATCGAACTAAGAAATACTTTATACAAGCAACGGCGGCCACATACATAAACTGTCAAAAGAAGCTCTGTGCAGCAAAACAGTTTGTTAACGTAAATTCACTAGTTCTTTTCATAGGATAGTCGATAATGTGCGACGAGGGCCACCACTGTGTCGAGAGCGCAAGCGGTCACCTGCACATTATACTGAGAGGTTTGCGCGGAATCGGCCTGTTATCATACTCATCCTACTCTAGCTTACACACGCTGTTGTTTGCGACTTACGCGTTCACGAACTTCGTCTTTGTGGTCTTGCCACGTGGTTCCATGAGCTAACCGACGCAAAAAGCAGCTTTGCACATCACTTCAGTCGACGGTTTAACGTTGCCGAGATGAAGAATGTCAATCTACAACCCTGGACATAGCACTGCCAGTAATACAGCAACGACAGAAGTTAAAACAACGGCTTTTAAATTTAGTCAAAACTCGAATGGTTCGAGTACAGGAGACGCTACATACAAATGCGTCTACCTGGGACTGGCGGCTACAGTAACTTTAACTAAAATTAGATAGATAGCATTCTATTGATCGGCAGTCAATTAGTCGCAGTGATTACGATGACAACAACGACAGTGATAGTAGCACAGACCGTATTGCTGACCTATCTGTTCTGTTTCAGAATGATAAGATGAAGGAAATGTGACAAATAATCAAATCTTTGCAAGAAGGTCAAAAGTTTCCCAAAAAGGAAAGGGTGACTTCTAAATGGAGTGCTTACTGACGCATGTAGAATCAAATTGAGAGCCTCGCTGGTATTAAAACCGCCTCCGCCCGGACAACCACGCCCAAAGCAGTCAACACCGACGAAAACTCGTTTAGACCAATGCGTGCTCCCAGCTCTTTAAAGAAAAAGAGGGATGCCTTGGGAGAATCTGTACAAAGTCGTGGTAGGCTACACAGAGCAATTTAGAGAAGAATGAGAAAATCGAAGAAAATTAACGAAGGAGCGAGAGACGAAAACGTACGTCTCCTGTGAAAGTCGTAGCAAGTCAAGGTTCCAGTTGTAGTTTAAGAATATGCCATCTTCAGCCGCACGAGCGAAATCAGCATTCTCAGTATTGAGCGCGTTCTGCCACTTTAATTCGCCTTTCCTGGTAACGGCGTCGTACCTGTTTCCAGACAGAGGAGGTAAAAGAAACTGTAAGCTTTTCGGCACAAGGAACACTGTATGAGGCCGAAAGGGGAGGATGCAGAGAAGTCAAAATAGCAGGAAAGTGAATACTACTTCGGTGAGCGGAAGTCCGAAATGGGATGTAAGGAAAAAACACTCGTTTGTATGGAGGAATCTGCCGCCTAGACAGACAAGAAGGATCCAATGAAGAGGAAAGTGGAATTGTACGTCATGGAGCCGATACTTACCATACTACTTCTGAACCACATGCCTTGAGGCAATGAAGGAAGTGGAGCATCCGATTCAGCGTTTTTTGTTCCTCACCCTGTGAAGGTGCAAAATAACGACTCATAGTTATTTTAAGCACTGCAAAAGAGTGTCTAACGAGTTTGCTCTTCGTTTCTGCGTAGGACTAAAATCGTAAACGACCCGATTCACGTTAGAGGAAAACTCTACTGTTCATTTGATGGTTCACTCTTGTCGAGTTAATCGGCCCATTCAGTAGAACCGCTTCGCCACAATTCGTGGTCATATTTCCCTCGTTTTTCTGCACACAATAATTATTGAGCACTATCTAATACAAATATATGGAGAAAACTGATCAGTGGGTATTGAAAAATGGAGTTTCAATGGAGGCAGTGATGAAACTACATGCAGCGGATTTCAAACTACACAGGCAAAGTCAGCAGAGGAAAAGGTTGGCAGAAATACCCTTGCAGCATGTGTGTGAGAAATCAATCAAGGTAAGAGTATTTATGAGATGCAAACGACTGTAATGGAGGCATTTAAATATACCTCTGGAAATTTGATTTCCATGTTTATAAGCCAGCCCTCAAACTTCATTTGACGGCGGATTTTATCGAGGTACACCGCCAGTTCGCCAACGCTAGGGGAAAAGGACCCTTCGGGGATATTTTTGCGACAGAAAACTCTCTCAAAAAACTCATTGGCAGGGTCTTCGAGGATGAAGGTGCCGTAGACTTTGACGTTATGTCTGATAAAAGGGAAGTAAAGTATGAACAACGACTACATGCGTTGTGACAGTTGTACAAAATATAAAGTTGATTGTGCTGTACAGAGAGAGCGCAAACAAGGATACAGAAGAGGCCTGACTTCCGTGAAACATAACGTTACGAGCCACACCCACACATATGAACGACTTTATGGGTGCGCTGATAACATCGAGAGTCGAAATGAAAGTTTGTAATACTTTTCCCTATCAACTGTCCACACCCAAAGTGAACGACTAGTGACCAAGATCCCAGGTAAGCTCCGCTACGCTTGCTGAGGCTTCTCTAATCCCAAAATCCGTACGATGATAAACATCAGACAAATAAGAGTCACGAGTAACTCGGCTATGTGGCCTACAGTGAAGGTAAAATCCCATGTGTCAACACGCGGTAACGAGGTCTGACGAACGGCCTAAAATGCCTTAGCGGCAGGATTAAAGTAATGTATAAATTCCGAAGGTGCTCCAAAGTGTCATGAACACGAATAGATACCTGTGGGCTATATTAATCCAACCAATCGGTGGAATAGTTATGTTCTGATGGCTGAAGTACACAAAAACGTCGATAAGATGCCAATGAACGTATCGGAATGACGGAAATTCGGCGGTTTGTTTGGTGGTCTTGTCGAATTCCAGATATCCCCCAGCCATGTCGTGACAAAACATAATTTTCGGGAGGTCGAGTCCTCTATAGAAAGTAGATTGGTCTTACTAAATGAGATTTAATACTGTGTACCGTCAACAAAGCCCTCATTGTCAAGAAGGTGGCAA
>CACRXP010000402.1:519134-535674 GCA_902702965.1 Spirometra erinaceieuropaei | reverse complement strand
CCTCCTCGTACCCCTCCCCATCCAACTCCTCCTCCCCTTCCTCTTTGCCATGAATCCTAAAAGATTGTTTGCGTCTGTCTGCCAGGAATTGGACTCTTCAAGTTCTCCCCACCAACTTGTGTTTCACTCCTCCGGTCTTTTATTTGGACTTCCGTCCATTTAATCCAACTGTGATATTTTCGTTGGGATTTACTCGAATAGACTCCTTTTACCTCCCTCTTGCGTTCTTGCCTTTTTTCCCCGCTTCTGTTCTTCTGCATGCGCGTGTGCCCTGCCGCCTTCTTTTATGAGGACACAGAAAAAGGCTAGCCCCGCCGCACCTCCAGTAGGCCGGGATGGTTGTTTATGCCGCCACCAGGGTATGCTTCTCCCGTCAATATGCGGTGGGGACTGTGATCAGTGAAATGGTCTTCGCGAGTAGCAGATTTGACCCCATATACAAGAAGCCCTGTTTGCCCCTTGGCGCAAGGACAGAGATTCACCTCTGTCAGCCGCTGTTTCGCTGAATGCTTGAGACGTGCCGCCACTTCTGTGAAGCTTCTTTCGTCCTTCCTCCCCCCCCCCCACCCCTAGACGCTTTAACTGCCGAATTCGACGCACGGTTCATGAACACTGCTGCTGGGATGCTAGAATGCCCTCGGAAGTCTTCCGTACCAACCAAACAGCTGTGTTGCACGTGTGCTACCAGGGGTCTACCGTGCGTCAGCCACTGCGTCCTCGCCGATATCCCATCGTCTCGGTCCACTCTTGCCGCAGTACGGGAATAGGGATACCGTGCGTGTGAGGAGGGTAGTGTTGGCACAGCGGTGGTGGTGGCGGCAGCGGTGGTGGTGGTAGTAGTGTGAATAGGGATACCGTGCGTGTGAGGAGACGGTAATGTTGGTACAGCGCAAGTCGCCTTCTCTATAATCGATAGTGGGCGGCGCTGTTGGTGGTGTTGGTGGCGGCTGAGGTGGTGATCTTTTTTGGCCGTCACGTACAGTGGGTGGTGTGTTCACTAAAATGTCAACTGAAATTCCGCAATCTGCCCACGATTAGGAAGGGTTACTTAAGTGCGGTTGTAGTGGCTGATTATTCTGCAGCAGAATTCCAAGGCATTTCAGTCGCGCCCAGATGCCGGCTTTTGCATGCACTTCTTTCCGACCGCCTCCGAAAACCGCACTTTAAAAATTGATTTTTCTCATGCAGTGCTACTTTTTTCGATGCTTTTGTGAATACAAGTACATTTTGTAGAAAAAATGAGCAAAATATTCATTCTTGCCCTCACTTAGTCGAAAGTCGCGTCATCTTATTTTATATTTGAAGAAAGTTTAGCCACCAGTTTAAAAAGTACATAAATGCCGGGATAATTCTGAGCCCGACCTGCCGTCGCGCCTGCGTCTCCGAACCACAAGCTGCACACCTTCCATCTAGGGAAAATCATGCATTGTTCTGTGCCATTAAGAAGATGCCATATAAGGTTTTCTAAAATTTTGCCATGAATATGAACCATGTCGCATACCTTGAAAAAGCGTTACTAAACGGACGGAGACTGTCCTACCTGAATGTATCCTTCACGGTCTTAAAAAATCTCAGGTGAAAATTCTTAAATCCGAAACATGCCATTTCTTTGAGCATAAAAGTTAAGAAAGACATGATTTACCACCAAAGTAGTATGAATTCTATAAAAGATGCCTGTCTTAATATGGGAATCGTAAATCTTCGGAAAGATCGTGCTACTTAAGTTGTCATTTCTTTCAAGTGTGCTTTTCGCAGGCGGCCGGAGGGATGCGCATTCGAACTCCGACATCCTAGCTTAACTTAAATGTATTTCTTCTAGTTGAAAAAAGCATTTGTGAAATTCGGATACGTCATCTACTGCACACACTGTTAAAATCATAAATAAATAAAATTAAAATCCGCACTCCGTCCAGTTGGCCAGCGCAGATTCTCACCGACGGTAAGAAAAATTCGCTCTCGGGGTGACAAAGAAGATGGTCTATTAGATGGAATGCCAACCCGAATTCTGATGTGTTCTCGGTCCGAAAATACTACTTATGTAGGGTTATTGTACTTATTATCTTGCTGCATAATCCCAAGATGCCACAGCCACGTCAAGATGCTGGCTTTTGAATGCATTCCTTTTCGGCTGCCTAAAACTGCACTCGGTGAAAAATGACTACTTAAGTGGTGTGGTTTTTTCTTCCGATTTTTGATGCTCTCGTCAAGTTAAATACATTCATTTATTTAAATATACCTTATAGAAAACGTGCCCAAAATATCCTTGTGCTCACTTAGTGGCAAATTATGCCAATTGGAAGGGTGTCCGTCGGTTTTTGTGAAAAGAATTATTCATTTTCCGCATAATTTTGAACTCAGCCGGCCTTTGCACTTGCATTAATGGTCTCCTGTGTCAGGGAAATCGTATACTTCTGTACGCCCTTAAGGTGTAATGTGCTGCCCATAACATTTTTCAACTGATTGGGTTTGTGTTACATGCTTTATAAGCACCACAAACAAGTTGACAGATACGATAATCTATGAATGGACATCTCATGGTCTTCAGTAATCTTACAATTGAAAACTTTTTAAAAAACTGAAAGAGGCCCTTCAGGTACAAAACTCGAAAAGGACGTAGTTTGCTATCAAATGAGTTCAAGAAAGTATTTTTGTTCATATTTCATTTAGGACAATCGGAAATCAAATGAGAAAATTCACACTACTTAAGTAGTTATTTTTGCAATGTGTCTCTTGCAGGCGGCTGGAAAGGGGCTCGTTTAAAAGTCGGCACCCTGACGTTGCGTCTAGTTGTACCACCACACCTACAGCAATAGATATGGCTCCGCGCAGACCCAATGCAGACCGATTAATGTGTGCTGCGGACCATTCGAACTCACATTTTGACTCGACGCGCATGCAGCATGGTCCTGCGAATATTCCCTACTGTGTTAGGGGGCGCTCACCGATCGTTCATACGGAACTCACTCGTTCCGTTGTGCCCTAAGGGCTCTCTCTCGAGCCCAACCAGCAGCCGCGCAGCGGCGCATGATATATAGGCAGAATGATATTACCGACAAAGACAAGGGAGACTGGAATGACCATTTCTGGCTTATTAGCCGTCGTCAGCCAGCCATACCCAAGCCCGAAGTGTGGAACAACCGAGCCTCGAACTCGCGACCTGTTGGTTTAGAAGTCAACGCCTCTACTCACCGGGCCACGAGCCCGTTGCCCTGTCGGTTTTCGATCGGGAATATACAATGTTAGGGGGCGCTCACCGATCGTTCATACGGAACTCACTCGTTCCGTTGTGCCTTAAAGGCTCTCTCTCGAGCCCAACCAGCAGCCTACTGTATGGCACGGTGTGACCGCCTCAGCCCGTCTTTATTACAATCCTGCTTTCTGCGATCGTCCAAAGTTGCACTAACATGTGCCTGGCGGTCAATGATAGGCAGTCCCAAGATGACATTTCCTCCATCTCTTTTTGCTCTGCGTCCTATAGAATGTTCTCACAGCACTCTGATTTCACAATCGCAGGCGTTTGTTAATTTGCACACACACCCCCTCACGGTTATCTTAGCTTCCCCACATCTGCACGGCTTTTCAAAGCTCCCTTACGTAGGATTGCGCGCAATTAGTGCTGATTCTGGCGCCATCAGTTGTGATTTAGACTCCTTACCAACTCCTCTGTTTCTGTAAATCTAGATACTACTAGCAGAGAGGCTAGCGGCTGCTCGGGCCTTGCAGTCGGGCTGTCTTCCACAGATCTTTTTCCGCCACACCTCTACCACCTCGGACACAGATGCTCGACTCGGTTTGGCCGCCAACCGCCTCCTCTTCCATGTGCCGCGTCTTCGAAATCCCCTGCGTCGGGGCGAGGGTCTCGGGGGTGCGGTGGCCGGTCGGCTCTCCTACCTGCGTCGCTGCGTCACCGCGCTGGTGGACCAAGAACGCATAGAGTTGCCCTGGCCCGTTGCCACGGAGACGCGGCAGTACTGCGAACGTCTGATTCAGGAGGCTCTGCGGACAGAGCTGGTGACGGGTGATTTGTCGAAGATTAGCGACTTGGAGGAGCTCTTCGGCCCCCGCTGGCAACAGGCTCCGGAACTGAGCGCTTTCCTGGAGCTCTCGGCCTTTTGGCTGCAACGGCCAGAACTGATCACAAAGATGCTTAAGGTGTGACTCTCAAACATTTCGAATTTGTTTTGACCTGATTTACACGCCTACTTTGCCGTGTCTCCCCATTACTCGAATTTCAGTCTTTGTGATCAACATCCATCAACGGCAGTTGTCTGATTGGGAAAACCATTTTGCCTGCAAAAAAGTGACAAACTATATTCTGGACAGTTCGATTCCGACATTTTGACCGTCGTTGCCGACGATGTCCACCGTGTGCTCCACCGAAAGCTGAAGCATACAGGGTGACTTGCGTGTGAACTAGTTTATAGTGAATGTAGACTTGCGCAGCACCTACCACATCCTCTCCTCCCCACTCCCCACCTGGACCCGGTGTCAAGACAGAGTCAAGAAGACCGGAGGCGGGGGAGAGCGCAGGTAGACGGCGCCGTCGAGCCTGCGCCTTGGCGTTCCACTCCATACCCCCTGGTCCACGCAGCGAATGGCCAGGTTTTTCGACCGACAACAACAGCACCCCAACAGAGGTCAGAAGGATGATTACGGCTGGGCAGCCATGCCCACCACTTATACCCAGCAAAAACGCAAGCGCATTTACTGGCAAGGAACCAGGTGTCAGGGATTGCCAGCGCATACCAGGCTGCGATGGCCGTTGTTTTCTGATGCTGGCTTATCACACGCTTGCGGACCTTTTGACCTAGAAGGGCGATATGTGGTCACGCACATGGCCTGGACTGTCACCCTGCAAGGTTGATTTACCAAACAGTCGTCGACTGAGAGGCACTACTCATAAGACAGTTCGATCCCACTCGAGTGCACGCTCACACCCTCAGCTCGTCCCACATTTAGAGCTGGGGGAGCGCTCTCACCACTAGTTGGTGCACTGGTCGTTGTGGGGTATGCGACCCCAAGAAAGCGGGCCTCTGGACGAACTGTGGCAAAGAAAAAGGAGGCTGTCCTGGCGATAATACCTGCGGAGAATCTTTTGACAGTTCAACCATTAGTTTCGACGGTGTCCATCGTGTACACCGCACAGCAAGGTGAAAACGGGGACGGTGGCTTACGCCGGAATTAGTTCATAGTGATAGTAGACTTGCGCCGCATCTACCGCACTCTCTCCTCCTCCCCCACCTTAGCCCCGTGTCAAGACAGAGTGAAGAAGACCGGAGGTGGGGGGAGGGCGCAGGTGACTGGCACGGCGTAAACCCTCACCTAGGCGTACCACCCCCGGTCCACTTAACCAGCATTTCAAACAACAAATAATGGGGGGACGGCGGAGACCTCAGTAAACGTAAACCCGCAACTGTGCCTGTCGGCATTTGTCATGGGTACGCATTCCAAACGACGCTTATCGTAATCCGATGTAGCCCCCGTGTCGGTCCAACGCATCTACCATGTCTACCGTTCTGGGGTGCACGGGGAATCTCTTACTGGAGCAGTTTTCAGTTTCAGTTTATTCAGTTTATTTGATAAGGATGATAGGCAAAGCCTTTGAAAACCCTATTGATAACATGTCAACTCGTTAGAAATAACTGTACAGTAACAATGAAAATGTTCGCTATATACATAGTACTTGATTCATTTGAGTAGCATTGTCACAGAGAAAAAATATGTGGGGAACCGGGGTGTTTAGCTCAGATTTAGACTGTCGAGGGAAAACAGGGGACACAAATAATCATCCAAGCGTTTCTTGAAGAGTTGCAGGGATGTCGCCTCCACGACTGACTGAGGAAGATCGTTCCATTTCTCCACTACCCTTTGCGTGAAAAATTCAGAACGAAGGTTCAGCCTGGACATTGTTGTCCGTAGTTTCATCGAGTGGCCACGAAGATTGGGTGAAAGGTGCCACTGAAACATGTCCTCAAAGTTAAGTCCATGCTCAAGGCCATTTATTATCTTGTAAACCAGGATTAGATCACCTCTTTGCTGCCTGTAACACAGAGGGAATAGATTAAGGCAATTCAGTCTGTCCGTGTAGGATTGGTTTTTTAGACCGTTTACCATCTTTGTTGCCCTACGTTGCACCCGTTCGAGGCATGCTTTGTCCTTTACAAGCCATGGCCGCCATGCTTGTATGCCATATTCTAAGTGGGGCCGAACGAAGGTGCCGTAAACTCTCCCAAAAAGGTCTTGGTCAAAGGTAACGAACGCCCTTTTGATTGCATGCATCACTCCCATTGCGTTTTTTGCAGCCTTGTGGCACTGCAATGTTGGTTTCAAATTGTTCTGTATCCAAACCCCAAGATCCTTCTGTGAAGATTCTGCGGGGAGTCTTATATCTTTCAGATGATATGTCCTCAGGCTCTGATTTGAATGAGAGTTAGTTGGACGCAGATGGAGGACGGCACACTTCTGCACATTGAAGTCTAGAAGCCATTTCTCCGACCATGCTTGCAGTCGATGAAGATTGTTTTGGAGGGATCTCTGGTCGTTAGGACTCTTAATGACTTGCCAGAGCTTAACGTCGTCAGCAAACATTATTTTGCCACAATCGAGTTCCTGAAGGCTGTCATTAACATAAAGGAGGAATAGCAATGGTCCCAGAACTGAGCCTTGAGGCACACCACTGGTCACGCTCACCCATTCTGACATATCATCACCGATGCAAACACGTTGTTTCCGACCAACCAGAAACGCCCCTATCCAGTTCAGAAGATCTCCCCGGATGCCGATGGCGCTCAATTTGTGAAGAAGGCGTTGGTGCGGGACAGTATCGAAGGCTTTGCGAAAATCGATGTACACGACTTCAACTTCAAAACCCTCTTCTAGGGCCCTGGTCCAGATCTCCAGACAAGCTAGTAGATTTGAGAGGCAAGAACGTCCTCTCCGGAAGCCATGCTGGAAATCCTGCAAGAGGTTATTTTCTTCACAAAATTGCTGTATGGCACTCTTTACTAGAGCTTCCATCGTTTTGCACGAGAGGCAGGTTAGGCTAATAGGCCTGAAACAGCTTGCTGCCATCCTGCTACCGCCTTTATGTAAGGGAACGAGGTTAGCTGTCTTCCACTGTGATGGCAGCCTTCCTGTTCTCATTGACAGCTCAAAGAGCGTCGAAAGAGGCTTCGCCAGCTCCTTTGATAGCTCCTTAAGTATCAGACCAGGAATTCCGTCGGGTCCAGGCACATATTCGTGTAGTTCCTGGCGCTTTCACTTCATCCTTAAACCTGGTTGGAACTGGCGTCAGGAGACCTCCGTAGACGCTGACCACCTGGGGGCCGGGACCAGTGCGTCTGTACAGGAGGGCGCACTATCAGCTGCCAGATAGCCGCCGTTCGACAGGGTTGTATCCTGCCACCCATTCTGTTCAACTATGCTATGGACTGGATCCTCGGGAGGTCTCTATACGAGGGTGACGGCTTTGAGTTTGCATCCGGACACCGACTGACTGATCTCGACTATGCCGATGATATCGACTTACTTGCTCCAAATTTTGGTGATCTGCAGTCTGCGGTGTCACGGGTGAACGAGGTCGCTAAATCGGTCTGTTTATCCATAAACGCTGGGAAGACTAAAGCGTCTTCAAGCTGCATCCCTGACCAGGAGAAGGCACCCCTCGGGATTGATGGCTTTCAACTGGAAGAAGTGGACAGTTTTAAATATCTCGGGGCGAGGCTGCTGCCGAATGGACAGTGTAAGGACGACATCGTCGCCCGAATCGATGCTGCCCGTTGGATTTTCTCAAGCCTTCGGAAATGCCTATAGATCCGACGCGACCTCTCCATCGCCTCTAAGATTCGCGTGTACCGTGCTTCTGTCCGGTCTGTCCTTTTCTATGGTTGTGAATGCTGGGCTTTGCGTGTGGAAGACGAGCGAAAACTTGAGATATTTGACCATGACTGCTTGAGGACCATCCTTTGAGTGAAGTTCACCGACTTCGTCTCAAATGGGACAGTCCGCGCTCGCTGCGACAACATCGCAAGGATAACTCAGGCCATCCAAGAAAGACGACTAAGGTGGTTTGGGCATGTTCTTCATCGTCCACCTCAGAAGCTCAGTGTTACTGCCCTCGATATGGCACCGTTGCCCCATTGGAGGCGTCGAAGAGGGGGTCAGTTCAAAACCTGGCTCGACACAGATCGTCAAGACATGGAGGTGGTTCTTGGACCTTCGGTATTCGGTCTCCGTCGTTGGCGAAGGGAATGGATTGGACTGTCCATATCTGCTGCCGCGGATCGTCACGCATGGAGAGGTACAGTTCGGGATATCATCGAGGCCGGCTAGATCAGGCATGATCGCGGCCGTACCAAGTACAAGTAAGTAACCGCCGTAGCGAAAGCCAACCAACAAGATATCACAATCAACGGGACTGCTTTCAACAATGAGCAGCCCATGTCGGCCGGTGTACGTGCAACGCCCGCGACTGCAGTGCGAGACACATCGGATGGAGAGTTCGGTGTGGCAACTGTAAAGCCTTGGGTCCAAGTACGCTGTCCCCTTCCATCAGTTGCATTTGTCACAGTCCCACTGTGGAGTCTGTCCCGTCCGGTCGATATCGCTTTAGGCTGTCGCCACCTCCCCCCCCCCCTTGCGGTGGTGCGAATAAGGTTCTAATTTTGGGGATTTATCATGCAAACTCGCCTTAGCAAATCGAAACAGGTAGGCTCGGTTTACTGGAAGCGGTCTAGCTAAGATACCCCCTTTAAAGAGGAAGTCTAATCAATTCAATTCACTGGTGCTGTTCAGACTCAAAATTCCAACATTCCCCCCTTCCAAGGCGTGCATTCTAACTATCATAGCTTCCCGCGTATTCCAGGTTCTGGTGCCACGTTACCGATTCTACAACCGCCCCTTCACTCAACTCTACCGACTCCAACGGCCTCCCTACCCCGACAAGTTTGCCTACATTGCGCAGGGCTTTGGTGTCCTCGAACTGCATGGGAACCCCTGGCCGCCGATTGGTGCTCCCCACCTGCCCAAACCGGTCGCCGCCGCCGCCGCCACCGGCTCCCCTATCTCCACGCAGCCCTTCAAGGAGAAGTACTTTATCAATATCCTGGTGAATGCAGCACGCCAGGCCAACGCCCAATCAAAACGGCGCTCCAATTCGCACTCGTAATACGGACCAGTTTTGACTGAACACACTCTCTGTCCTCCACCCATCGTTCCTTCATCACTGCCTTTCATCACAGTACCACGCGAATTCAGCTAGTCCGAAAGATGCCTTTTTTATCGCAAATACAACATTATGTGTGTATTTGGATGTGTGAATTTGTTTTCTTTTATCGTGCGATTTGAGGATTAGATGGTAGTTTTGATGCTTTTGACTTTTGCCGGATGCCCTTTTCCTCTCTTGTCCGGTTTCTCTCTCCGTGCCTACCTTGCTTTAGTGAAAAAGCGTCGAGCGCTCTGCACGATTTATTCGGTCAAGAAGGCTGTTTCTAATGCGAAACTAGGTGTTGGTTCGCCTGGATGCCGCTTTTAATCCTGACTCAGCCTACAGCTGGCAAGCTGCATGACCTTTAAATCAGGTAATAGGGATTTCTTGCTGTCCTCGAAAGTCCGCCTTATCGTAGATGACAAGCTTACACATTTCCCCGTTCGGCTAGGGGTACAGGAAGGCCTCGGTGGTTGCTAGTTTGTTGTGACCCATACTGAACATTCACAGATGAGCCAAGCTGGCGTTGTGCAATTGCTTATTTTCTCTTAGTGATTTCAGGCAGCTTCAGCCTGGTAAATTCCCCTTCCCCCATAGCAATCCACGAGCCCATCATTGTTCCTTGTAGTGAGCACGATGGTTGTTCGCCAGTGTATAGGGAGGCGGGCCTGCATCGTTTCCGTCGCGTTTCACTAATGAGACGAATTTATGACGGCCAGAGCTCATCTACACGTGCCGCGCACGCGCTGGCCCCAAACCTTTGCTCAACTCGGTCATTCTTGAGGGGTCTCAGATGTTGCGCAGACCAGAGTACCGTGAAGGTCACATTAAGACAGGATCTTTGCTGTCTGACCCTCGTTGCAAAGGGTGCTGGGGTGTCCTATCAGCTTACAACCCTCAAGGCCACGTCGGTTAGGACGTCGTTGTGATTTCAAAGCGCGCTTTATTGTTTGAAGTGGAGGGGGGAGGATAAGCTCTGAATGCGGGCTGAATCAAACTCCTTCATACCGACAGCAAGTCTACACCAAACCGACTTTGAATAAGACCGCACCACCGGCTGACGATGTGAAGTCACTGTCCGACTTGCGTCACGCGCAAAGAACTTTTCATAAGGTACGCGTAATCAATCTCAAGACGTCCTGAGAGGAGCAGAGTATTAATGTCTTTTTGGCCCTCCTCGCAGACCGATTGCAGCACCAAGTCCATTCGGCTATCATTTCAGTTAGCGTCTGAGCCGGCCGCAAAATCGGCTACTTGTTTTTATGTGGCAATCTTCATCCAGCAATATCATGTGGCGGTAAAGGTGAGTTCCGGAAAACACTTTCGAAGAAGTAGACTCTATTGCGGAACAAGGAACTTTCTGGCCTGGTGCTTCAAATTCTATCTCGAACCCACCGCTGGGGACGCAGGAGGTGCAGTAGTTATAGAACGTAGTTGCCATGCCACCACATGCCTACTATAATAAGTAACCTCCGCGTTCATCGCTGGAACTCGTATTTGGTCCACACCTCAGTCGCCGTAATTTCATTACCGTTGTTGAATCTTGGCGGCAAAGAGTGTCAAAGGTGGGGAGCCCAATTTCTCAGCAATTATCACGCCACGAATCCCCAAAGGTCCCCGGTTGTCTCATTAAGTTACAGTTTTGTGCTTTCTGTCCAGTTAGAGACAAAGTGCGTTAATCATCCAGATATCCGATATGTGCTTGCTTGAGGGTTGAGCGCGAAGGACGATGCCCACCCCCTTGTGCCCTGACGCATGGCGGGCACTTAGACGGTGACTTGCTCGCTAATTAGTTGATAGTGTTAGCAGACTTACGTAGTATCTGTTGCACTCACTCCTTCCTCACCCATGTGGGCGGAGTCAGGACCGCCGAAGGCGGGCTCGGGTGCTGTATCTGATAGTCAAGCAACCCGTCTACGTGTGCCATGTCTGCGCACTTTGGGGCAGGTTTTCAATATAATAATAATAATAATAATAATAATAGTAATAGTGTATTTTAGGGTAATAGGCAATGCCCTTGATGACCTTATTGACAACGGTACATACAATATAAATGTTAGATGCACATCTTACTAACATTTTGTCAATAACATATTTGTTCACGGAAAACGTCTTGCCAGTGCAGGACGGCTCGGTTCCCACGGAGGCCGCATTCAGAAGGAGCTATTGCAGCCTGTCTCTCCGTCCTGAGAGGAGGGCCGAGCTACCCTGTCCCTCGTATATTTCCAAGTCACAACCTTTAGCGCGTCATATTTTTTGTAGTGATGAATGCGCTGAAGTGCCGTGTGAATGAATTCTACCCTCAATTCCTTCTCTCGTGCGTCAATTGGCTGTCCGAGTCGGTCAGCTATCTAATGCTAGGATTTTGCGCTAGTGACTGACAAAGCTAATCACCCCGTCTACGCCTGCCGTACACGATATGACCTCCACCCAACACGGCGTTTTGACAAAGGGGGTAGGCGCCACTGTGGGCTGGGCCGTCGTGTAATTTCATGCGCGCTTCATTACTAAAGTCGACAGGGGTCATTCATATCATACCGCATTTTTGCTGGCTTTCTGGTCTAAGAAAAGCCTTAAACAACCATGGGCTGAGGAAACTTCTGTCAAGCAGTAGCCGACAGTTCGACTCTGCCCGATGACAGGCAGTTCGGTAATCCAGACCTGAGATTTGGCATGACTGACAACGGGTTATAGGCCAGAAATGATCGCCCGACAAGGTTATGGTATGTAACCTCCTGGAAAAACCATAGTTAACTGCGACCCTAACGCCAACCACGGCCATGGCTCTAACGGGGAATCCTTACCCTTAGCCCGTAACCATTTAAGGAAAACTCGAACGTAATCCTAACCCTAGGCCTTAGATCCCTAACCCAAACCCTAAAAACCTAGCCCAAACTCCTAACCCTAATTCGAAACTCCAATCTTAGCCTCAACCGCAACTCTGACCTGACAACCACAGCCATAGGAATAACCCAACTCCTAATACTAAATCTGACCTCAACCGTATCCCTAGCCCTGAGCCCGATCCGGACAACTTTGACGTCAGCAACACTAGTGAAGATCAAAATCTGCTTACCGCATGACTCCTTTGCCTTCCATCTGTTAGGCCAACTGTTATGAACCGCAGATTAACGTTGCCGACGAAGGCAGGGGGGACTGGAGTGACTCTTTCTGGCTTGTTTGACGTCGTCAGCTAGCCACGCCCAACCCTGAGGTGTGCAAACCCTGGGACTCGATCCTTCAACCTGTTGGTTAGAAGTCCAACGAACTAACTACTGAGCCACGGGCTCGTTTTACTGTCGGCTGCGATCGGTATATTAACAATGGTAGAGCAGAGCTCAGTGGTCGCGCTACGGAACTCACTCGTGCCTCGGGGCCACACCACACCTACCTAGATAAGATTTGGAGGTAAATTTCTGAAAAACCACCCAAGGGGGTTACGTACCCTATCCTTACCGGTCTTAGCGCTCTACCATTTAGCCACTGGTCATGAGCGCTAGACCTAATAACACTCAATGACCAATCGGGGTTCGGAGTCAGGGTCCTGCGAAATCTGGGGTTCGGTAAGAGTGGCTTACGACTGTTAATAAGTCAGAGATGGCCATCCCTGTCTCCTTTGTCTTTATCTGTTCTTCTGCCGCATATGTACATATGTGGGCCACTCATTTCCGAAATTACTGCCCTCATGTTCATATTAGAAGCCGCATAGAGGACGCTGGGGGACCCACTGAGGAGCCGAGCCTCTAATAGTTGCGTCATGCGAGTCTGGGCTTTCAGCTATGGCCTATGTTGGGAGTGTGGGAAAAACCCTTTTTTGGCGAACACACTTCCAGCGTAGTATTTCCGATTGCAAATGGCAGGACAACTAGCCCTAGCTCTAGCCTTCAGCCCGATCGGGGCAAATTTAACGTCCGTAACGCTATTGGAGATCAGAATCCGCGTATTGCATGGTCCCCTTTGCCGACCTTTTGTCAGGCAAGCCGTTTTGAACCACAGAATAGCATTACCGACAAAGACAAAGGAGACTGGAATGGCCATTTCTGGTTTATTAGCCGTCGTCAGCCAGCCGTACCTAGCCCTGAGGTGTGCAGATCCTTGGGCTCGGTCCAACGTCTCTAACCACTGAGCAATGGGCTCGTTGTCCCGTCCGTTGCGATCGGGTGCATACAATTGTAGTGGGGCACTCACAAGCCATGCTACGGAACTCACTCGTACCGTGGTACCTTGGGGCCACATTACATCTACCTACATGAGATAAGGTGTATTTTTGAAAAACGACCTAGGGGTTTATATACCCTATCCTCACCGATCACCTCAGTCCCCCTTTTCTTTGTCAGTATGCCCTTTTCTGCAACCTAATCTCTGATCGCAGCGGAAATTTCCTGGGAACCGTAGACGCGAGTGTTGGAATTCACATGGCTGTAAATTAATTAACATAGGGTAGCGGGACGGTGAATGTTCACGTATGTTTGCGTTGTCACCGATGTTCGCATTGGCCTTCAGGTGACTTTCGAGAACACTATCATACAACACGGAACTACATTCTTCACGGTAATGAACTTTCAATTTTCCGTACGCATTGGCACTTGGCTCAGCGCGCGCTGCCCGGATGGCGATCGTAAAAGGCGGCGTCGTTAACTATTGTTTCCTTTTTGCTATACTCTGTCGTTGCTTCCTCAGACAGCAAACTCTGTCTGCCTTTTAGGAGCAGCGTGCGTGCGGACTGGCAGCCGAACGCTTTTCTAGCTGAACGATGCTGACTTTATGTCGCACCCACACACACCACCCGAGGCTGGCTCCTCGTCTTCCTCCTCTTGAGGCCAGCCCGCGTACTTTGTTTCGGCTGTTTGCGACATCGACCAGCAACTCAGATTCTGCCGTCGGATCCTGGAATCTTCTGGGTGAGTATTTGTTTCCGCCCGTCTTACATTTGACTGACTCTTTCCTCATTTCTAAAAAAACCTTTTTTGCGGGCCATATCCAGGATTGTTTAGTAAACATGTTCCAGTACTGATCTTCAAGATAACTTTATCAGAACATAGCTATAATATCCCCACAAATTATTTCTTTTCATTTTGAAGAGTTAATTGTCGTTGACTGGAGCCGTCAGCATAGTCGGCGCCTAGCCTCTACTTCGACTTATCGGCTCGGCAAGGTACTTTTCACAGTTCGTTCCACCTATCAGCACCACTCTTTCTAGGCCGGCAAAGTCTGCGCAATCCTTGGGACTGGGGAGTGCAACGGCCAGTTCATATGAAGATCAAGTCCCCTTAGCGACTAAAACATCAAAATAAGGTCATCTCTCTCCTGTCTATAACGGAGGATGTAGAGGTTCAAAGCAGCCAGGCGTTGCTTACATGTCAAATTTCTGAGTTTAGGAGCAACCTTTGGGGCACGTCGTTGTACACCTCCACGAATGCCTTGGTCTTTCCGGAGGTACGATCGCTAAGCTTGTACCGCGTATTCCAGGCTGATGTTACCATCATTCAGCTACTCATAACCCTGACCATCATCTGGGACTAGGAAAGACTGTTCAGCCATCGCAAGGGATGGTGTCCAGCGTGTACCTCACAGCACGATGGACGCAGGGATGACTTGCCTGTGAACTAGTCTATGGTGATAGTAGTCTTGCATATCATCTGACGCCCTCTCCCCATCTCCACCTACTTGAGTATGGCGTCAGGACAGAATCAAGCAGTCAGAGACAGGCACACTCGCAACAGCTGACAAAGTTAAACACCCCGTCTACACGTGCCACACACGACGCATCTCGCGCACGATGGATCACGTTTTCACAGAAGTTAGGGGTGGCCCGGATCCCGGAGTCCCACAGAGGCCGCATCAGATCAATACGGGTGCGTTTTCAGTTAGGCTCGGAAACGCTGTCTCCTTTGGCCAACAATTTATTACTCTTCTACTAATATTAATTTCTTTAGATGTACCACAGTTAACACACCTAGTTTCAGGATTAGGGTTGGAGTTAAGGTTTGGGTTTGGGACTAGGGTTGTGATTAGGGTTAGTTGATAGTGTTCGGTTTGGGGTTAACTTGATTGCTTACTGTTACGACCAAGGACGGTTTTCTCAATCCTGTTTTACCGCTAGGAGTTTGGCTTAGTGTTTGCTTTGCGGTTTACGAGGCTTTCAACTAGTTTTTCGTTTCAGTTTTGGAGATATGGTTTACCGCCGATTTTGCACTCACATTTTGCAGCCCCCATCTACGGCTTCCGTCTGATTGGTCATCTACTCAGTCGGTTAATTTTCGATGACCTTAACAGGCCAGTCACCATTAGTCCTATGGTGTTAGTTTCTCATGGTTACTTATAACGAATATCTGTATTGCGCGCCGCTTATACTGAGATTTTGGTGTCCATCAAAACAAACTAGCATATCTGTCTTTAATAAATCCGTTTTTCGCACAATCTTCGGTGTTTTACCGTATCCCCACCCATAAAACCCCTAGTACCACGGTTCCCGTATTGGGGACACCTGGGATTCCCCATTTTCTAGTGAGGCCTTGCAGCATTTTCAAACGCCGCAAAGTAGGTGTGCGTCCGTCACTGCCTCTTGACCGCAGTTTTAGAAAGCACCCATATACCTCTTCCTCTCCTCTCCCCCACTTTATCCTTTACATGTGTTCGCAGAAACGCACAGACAATATCAACCACAAGTTGTCGAAGATCCCCGTCTCTGCGCCTCACTCTGGCGAGATTGTTTGGCGAAAAAACCCAAAGTATGTCTGCTTTCCGGGTTTTCTAAGCATTTTGAACTGCTGCAATTTATTCCTTCCTTCTTCTTTTGCATACTGTCTTGTCCGTAAAGATAGATTGATTAGACTGAAATCAGGCCCTAGATCGCGTTGTATCTCGTAGACGCGACAACCAGCACCACTCCAGCATAATTATTGGCTTTCGAATTTTTAGCCTCTTCCGAAATTAGTCGCTGACTTGGAGTAAATCAGTCAGAATTAAAGCTTGTAGTTCCAGTGTCCACCAGAAAACATACGGGGAAAGCTGCGGGGACCCAATGATGAACCGAACGCCTCGCAGCTATGTCATAGAGTAGCAGAATATTGGCAAAACATGTGTCCGGAATTTTAGCTAGTACCTATGCTGTCAGTATGGTAAATCATACAACGTAATTGTTGAGTAGTGTTCGTAATGTCTACGTGAACGGTACCGGCAGAACCAACTACTAGTAATGTTATCCCATATTAATGCGCACATTTCTAGATTTCCTACTAAATTTCGAATCGTTTGAGTATTTGACCTTCTTCGTATGTCCATACTGACAGTACAGGTATTAGCTAAAATTCCGGACATATGTTTTGCCGATAT
>CACRXP010000402.1:490733-513526 GCA_902702965.1 Spirometra erinaceieuropaei | reverse complement strand
GTATATCCCGCAGCTAGAGTGCGACGTATCTGCTCTCCCGAGACTGTTGAGGCAGAATTCCAGCAGCTGCGGGATATACTCCACGAAAACGGATATCCAGATAGATTTATCCTCCGAAATATGGGGGAGCGCACTGCAAAGCCCACCATGGCAACTGCAGAAAAGAAAGACTTATTTATAAGACTACAGGGCAACAGGGAACCCGGTTTCTCAGCTACAGCCAAATCAGTGGCTATACGGCAAACCAATTCAGTGCTATGTTGTCAGAAGACGTTGACACAGGCGCTCCGTCTTCCGTGACGAACGCCGACCCCAAAGTCACCCCAACCTGCTGATGGCAGTGGTGTGTGAACAACGTACCCGACGTACAAACATTACTCACAGCCTATGTCCCCCCTCCCCCGCTCCCCCTTGACTCAATGACCACAACACGCCGACCCCGCCATATGAGTGGCTTGGAAACGATGAGTGTTAATAGCCCCTGAATCACTTATAAACCCTGTAACTTCGCACATTTTCAACTTCTATGTAACTGTTTTGGCCTGATGACGAGGTACTGAAAACACGTGTTTGCCAAATTGACTTTTCGACCATACTTTTATTGTGATCAAATATCTTACCATATCGATATAGCTCAATCAGCGTTGTGTTGCTGTGTAGGTTAACACGTTTTTTTGTTGCTTTATGGTGCATACCAGTGCCGAGCAAATAGGTACAGTGCGCATACTTTCATCTTCAAACGCCAACCTCGTGCTGGCGGGGACGGTTGCTCAAGCCTTAAAACTACCCTGGTCCGGGCTGAGTCCCACGTGTTTGCATTCGCATCCTGTCATATCGCGTTAAAGCACAATTCGCCGGCAGCCTCTCCTCCCTTTTTAGCCTTTAAACTTGCTTGCCACTCACATGTGCCCTTTTAATTCTCATCGCCATATATACATATAGGTCGGAAAACCCTTCTGCATGCTTCTTCCGCCCCCGAATATCACGGGAGATCTGCATCTGGGACATGCTCTGACGGCGGCTATTCAGGACGCCATCTGTCGATGGTTAGTTTCCTCCTCTCTCTCCTTGACCGCTACTTTCCAGGGCAGTTTTCCAGCTGGCTTTGATAGTCACCAGGTCAATAGTGGTTCTGAATCCGAGAAGGATGCTGACTGCAGCAGGATGCAGTGCGCCAGCGCATTACGCCAGAGCTGTGTGAGAACCCACCCCCCCCCTCCCCATGGGAGGGATGTTGGCAGGACTTCGTTGAACGGGAATCGTTTGCCTTGAACTTCACCCCTGCTTGAGTAATCATTTGAAATTATGGTCACCTAACCTACGGCAATCGCATGCGGCAAAATGTAGCAGTCACGTTAGTGAGCTCCAGAAAGCTGCACGATCCTCCCTCACACGTGGGGAAAGACCGGTGAAACAGCGGAACTCTTGGATTATTTCACGTGCCGTTTGGTGTTACCTTGTCCATATCTCACCTAATATTCTGTAATAGGTGTGCACATTCCCTTTTATTCATCAACGTAGAACAAAGATAAAGGAGCGTTACGGTCACCCTGTAGTGCAGAAGGAACTTACGGCCTATCTAGGCTTTAGAACGAAGTCCTTAGTATCTGCTTCGTTCGCAAAATGTTGCTTGGATCCATGAGTGTTTAAGACTCATCTCGCTGTTTCTTCAGTGTGCACGCGTGAAAAAGTGCACCCTTTTACACGTCGAACCTGCCCTATGGAGGGATCCAGTAGCAGGGCCATGTGTCGATTGCACTTCTATAAGGGACAGGGTCACCGACTTCCACGACGACACCAGACCTCTTTACTGTAAGGCAGTTTCACTACTGCAACCGGCGACTTCACTGCGCCCCCCCTCCCCCCCCCCTCGAGGGGAGTCAGATAGAAGTTATTTGCGCGTGAGGTGGGTTATAGTGAGTCCAACTTCCACGGCACCATCCGCGCTCCACTTTCTCCCACCTGATAGCAAGACGTTGTCAAGGCGACCGGTGGTGGGCGTGAGTGCAGCGACCTACAGGGCTAGACAGTCCGTCTACACGTGCCACACACGGCCCGGTCTCCGCTCCCGGCTTACCGAAATGCAATAAGGACGACTTGGATCTCACAAGCGTTTTATTATCACAGGGGCCACATTAATAAGGAACCATCCTCTATCTGCCTGTTAATCTCAAAAAGGCAAAGTTAGCCTGTCATTTGACGGTCTCCAAAGCCACAACTTTTAACACATCGCGATACATCCCAGTTCATCAGGTTTATGATAGCGACGAGTGTTCAAGTGTGCTTCCTCACTCCCTTTTCCGTACACTAACCCACTGGCTTTACGCTAGTGACCACACAGCATCAACCGAGACTAGTCAACGTTCCGTTGTTCTACAAATAGGCGTACTTGTGGCACGCTGCTTCTGCAGTTAACTTTCCTACCGCATACAGCAATCTCTCTCTGTCAGTGCTCAAGTAGTACGCTCTTCTCACTTTCTTTTGAAACTTCCAAATGCCTGTTTCTAGTTAAATGAAAGTTTTGGAAACATTTCACCTGTTTATAGGGACTACAATTTGGTTCTTACGGCCCAGTGTGTGGGGGGACTGGCTGGATGCGATCCGATCTGCTCCATTCACGGAAAGATGGTGCATTTTGCGGGGGCCAGACCGTGTGTGTGGAGCGCGCATACGAGCCGTTTGGCTTTGCCAGCCACGGCAACCTGGGAGGTCCCTGTGCCCATGTCGTACTGGCTTTTCTTTTGGGTTTGCATTCGGAGTAAGGGAATTAACCAGCCTTTAAGGAGTTCTTGGCTGTGTGAGGCTTCGCATAATTGATTGCTTGAGACGAAAAGTGCGGAGAGAGCGCCGCAAGTTAAAGATGCTTTTTGCTTGCGCAGACTGATGACTGAGAAGACGCAGAGCAATGCTGCGTTAGTTAACGTTTTCAGGAAAAAAAGCTTGTTACTTTTTTTAGACAGTAGGAAGTTTAATTTGTATAAAAACGCTAACGGCGGAGGTAGTTACGAGGCCACAGTGTCCGTGACCTTCTCCCGTCGGGAACAGGTGGATGAGGAAGGAAAGACTGCGGAAGTCGGCTTTCACCATAAACTTATTCTTGCCCAAGTCACCGGTGTTGCTCCGGCTCTGTAGGACACACAGCAGACGTAGATTGCGAGAACTGAACTGTCATGCGGGAGATGAATTCTTCCTAGAGCATACGCGTAGAAGAACGAAACTCTCAGATGTCTCAAGAATTCCGTGATTCATCTACTTTTTTTCTACAGCACGACCTTATGCGGAATTCTTAGGCCTTGAACCTTGCAAAAAATGTCCTACACCTTGTGTTTTGAAGACACCTGATCGGTGTGGATACGATTTTACACATCCATTCAAGCATGGCTCCGGAGGTGTTTTCAATCCAAATTGTTCTGACTAAATTTGCTTGGGGACAAGCAGAGGCAGTCTAATTAGGCATGAACTTCTTTCGGTCGTTTCCCGAGGTTGCGTTAGTCGTTGAGACTCAAATAACGTTGATCGAATTTTACACCTCTCTTCCGAACGAAAATACTTCAGTAGCATTTTAAAACTACCAAGTAGGAATTATAACTCCAGGCTAATTCCTGCATCACTACTTGGTGGCCTTCCATTTGGCCTCTCTCCACAGCTGGTTACGTAAGTGGCGCTCGAAACTCTATCGCTGCCTGAGTAGTGTACATTTAGCCATTCGTTTTTTGACGCGTTCGCAAGTTCAGTTTTATTCAAGAAACTCACAGAAATTCGAGTACTTATGCTAATTTTATCGGACATTGGGTGGCACAGGAGAATAAGAACCCCGCGGTGCAGTTTGCCTTGTGCTAAAATCCATTGAAATTAGGGCTGGCGTTAAGATTAGCGTCAGAGTTAAGGTTGTGGTTGGCGTTAGGATTAATGTTAGGCCACGTGAATAGGTACGTCTTCTGAAATTTGGCGCAGGGCAACCTGTACCCTGCGAGGTTCCTTTTCCCATGTCTTACTGGGTTTTCTTTTGAGTTTACATTCGGAGTAAGGGAGTTATCCAGTCTTCAAGGAGTTCTTAGCTGTGTGAGGCTACACATAATTGGTTGCTTGAAAGGAAAAGTGCGGAGAGAGCGTCGCAAGTTAAAGGTGTCTTTTGCTTTGGCAGACTGATGACTGAGAGGACGCACAAGAATGCTGTTTCTGGGAAAAATACTTGCTACTTTGTGTAGAAAGTAGAAAGTTTAATTAGTATAAAAATGCCAGTGACGCAGGTAGTTAAGAGACCTTCGCAATGAGATTGGCTGTGTAAAATCGGGATGGGGATGTGGCGGCACGCGTCACAGCCTTGTAAAAACGCGATTTGCTGGGCGCCATCGCACACAAGTTTTGACGAACGAGGACGTTTTTATTCGTATCACAGGCATCAGCAATCAGCTCCGGTTGGGTTAAGGCCTCCCACGGTCAGGCTTGCCCTTGCTAACTGCACATTTCCCCAGCTCCAACCATCTCGTTTGTTCACGCCATCCAGTGTTTCTGATATTACCCAGCAACACAGACCTGACTATAACCACTACCATCACCGCACATGCTTACCCAGGAATGTCTCACAGAGAGCACGGCCCACGCGGGCTAGCTGACAGAGAATACTTCCGTCCTGATGGCCTCTACGTTCCCGTGTACGCTCGACAGTTTTGAATTGCTTCTTCAACAGAATTTTCCTTTCTCTCGCATGCATTTATTGTGGTCTCTTGACAAAAAATTACTGAACGCGCTTCACATCCATCGCCCGGGCGGACTTCATTTTTTGCACATTTAAAACCTTTGCTCTCACCGATCGCGGTACATCGTTTCACTACTGACACACCACTTTTCCTTACGTGTTCTTACTTCTGTGCGGCCATAAAAAGCGATCATCTTTACGCGTACTTTCTAGGAAAAATTATTTCGCCTGTACGGACATCGCAAATTATGAAACACATGCACTTAGCGTAAACGGCATTACTGGTAGTGATTTATTCTATGCGGATACTTGCCTGAAGGCCTGCAGTTGAGTATTTTCTTTTCACCTACGTAATTCTTTCTTAGCAGCGTATCGAATAGGTCTGGTCAGTATGCCATCTGTTTTGCCGCATGTTGTAAATGGATCAATTTAAGACGCGCGATGCTTTTTTCTACTTAATTAGTGAATAGTTTTGTAATATGGCTTTCCCCAACTAAGTTAAAAAGTTAGTAGCTCGAATCGGAGGTCTACTTGAGGTCTACTGTCCCCTGTTTGTTAGTATTCAGTTATTTCTCTCGTAAAGTCAATTTTTCTTGAGGCGCGACGCATGTCTCATGTCCACTAGCAAAGGCGTTTTTTCCTGTTCGCCGGTCTATTTACAGTGCAGGGCATGCTTGTTCTTGTCTCGCTTTATTACTGATCGAGATACGCCTGTCGGCGAGGACGCTAGGCTGGGCCTTAAGACACTATGAAACGACCTTCATGTCCGCCCCTCCGACGACGCTAACTATTCCTGATCTCAACCGACCAGACAGTAAACCCGTGGCTCGGTGATAGGACATTGAATTTAGCGGCCAATGACAAAACAGTCCGGCTGTGGACCCCGCGATGTCCACGCCTGGGATTGGCTTATAACAGGCTGCCGAGGTCTTATAAGTCAGAAATGACCATCCCAGTCTCCCTTTTTTGGAGCATTTTTATCTGTTAACCGCTAGCTTGCGTTTATTGTACAATCTTTCTGCAGGCAGCACATGAATGGACGCGATGTGCTCTGGATTCCTGGGATGGATCATGCGGGTCTGGCCACACAGATGATTGTTGAAAGGCACCTGTTTGGACACAACTGCAAGCACCAGGGCTCATTGAACCCCCGACTGCAGATGGGTCGTGAGGCATTTGTCCAGGAAGTCTGGAAGTGGAAGGACTCGTAAGCCTCCAGAATTCCATCTCTTACCTATCCTTAGTGTCTTTCCCACTAAACTGCCACCGTTGATTTCTCTTTTTTCGCAGGAAGGAGACGAGTATTCTTGCGCAACTGCACCGCCTGGGTCTGGTCTTGGACTGGTCTCGTGAGTATTTCACTCTAAGCCCGGTAAAAAGTCCATTTCTCTTTCCGAATTCACTTAAGCTATGTGCTTATGTACTGTTGGTAATTTGTAGTCCTCATGTATTGAATAAAGATCTTGGGAATGGCACAGGCAGTTCAATCTAGCACGCAGGAGGTCGATTCTAGCGGAGACATAACTGAACGTAGATTGGAGTGAATATGCAGACGGATGGTGTAAAAGTTGGCATATGTACGAGTCATACCAACGATAAGGGAACCTTGAGAGATATATTAAAACAGTAGAAAATACTGGAAAGCAGGGTCTGTTATGGGATGGGATGTTCCGTCTGGATTGGGGGGGGGGGGTGGGGGGTAACACCGACACGTCAGCTTAACAATCGGCGTGGACTACAACGCTGTCGGCAACCGCGGGGGGAAGGGCTGTGGGAGGTGCTGGCGAGAGAGAGAGAATGGAGAAAGAGTGCTGTCGAGAACGTTGGGAGAAGGTGGGGTGTCATCGACTGCGAGGGAAGGGACGCCGGCCATCTTGATCGTCATCGCCACTGGATCACATCTTTTCCATCCTGGATCCCGGCAAAAGTGACATCACTCCATTCGAACAACCCTGTCAATTCCGTGGGACGTTGCTCACAGTCATACGAGTTCGAATGGCCCCTGCCAATCGCAAGCAAGGTCTGGCGACAAATTCTTCTTACTGGCATGATCTTATTGATTTCTGTTGGCTGCCTTTCAACAGGCCCTCTTTACGCAGGGTTTTTCGCACCTATATAGAAAATTTTAGACCGGTATCATGCAAATAAGAAAGTAGCCGAGGGCTTCACAAAGCCCATGAAGGACTGTCGAAAGTTTGTCCACGGAATGCGAACCGGTTAGTGAATTGCGCGGAAATTGAATTATCGTGAGAAGGCATGTGCAGGCTGTCTCGACCTCACTTTGGGCTCCACATTCGTTACACGTTAACGGCAAGACTAGGTCATGATGATTGGACTTAAGTGTATCCGCGTCAGACCTCATTCGCATACCCTACAGGCGGTAAGTACCTGCTTGGTACCGTGTACAACAACCTTTTCTCCTGACCGGTCAAGTCTCCTCTGTGGTGTCGTCTGTAGCGAGGGTTGCTACCGCATGAAAGTTGGCAGTGTCACAGCGTACTGTGTTGCAGCGGCGCAGTGCCTGCTCGAAATAGGGCCCATTTTCGATAAATGCATCCGGTTAGCCTATATATCGAGGGATCCTCCCCTCAAATAGGCACTGAGTTATCATCGTTTGGTCACTAGATTTCAAATAGTCCTTGGTGTTTACATAACAACTGATCTACCAGCTAAACAGGTGGGGAAGTTATGTTATGCCAAATCAATGCTTTGCTTGTACCCACCGCTATCCTAGGCACCTATTATGAGGACTCGCGTTTCATCCCCACTTTAATATTTTAAAGATGTATGTCTTACTGTAAACTTGATAGTAGCATGTATATTGTGATTAAATACCGCTTATACACCATTCTCAATGGGGTTTTTGAAAGCAATGCCTGTTTGGGCAGAGCGCTCATGTTCGCGGTGTCTTACTAGCACGCCTTGCTCTCGCATCTGTAAATGTTCCTCTGACCGGGGAATACCTTATTCATGCTTTCCCTTGTAGAAATTATTTCCTGTTTCTTCCATTTTGTCGACGTCCCGAAGAGGTTTCATGCGGTCTACTGTTCATGCCTACTCGAGCATTTACGTAACTATTTTTTTTTATTATGTCAGCCATTTTTACTCATTTTGATATGATTTATTTTGTCTGGTTTGCTCTGCGTCAAACCGTAGGAACACAGCAAGGCCGTAAACGAAGCCCTTTGCCGGCTCTTCAAGGCTGGCCTCCTCTACAGGTCAAATAGTCTAATCTTCTGGTGCTGTCATCTGCGCTCGGCTATCTCGGACATTGAGGTAGGCTGCGTCCCCTTCTCTGTCTCTGATTTATTTTCGTCTTCCTCTTTTGACAATTCTCGCATGGCGGATCCAACCTGCGCGTCTTTTGCGTGAGTTAAGCTGGGCGAAGAGAAAAACTTGGCAAATCAAACATTCGAGCAGAGAATTGTGTAATTATTTACCGTACTGACAACACAGTTACAAGCTAGTAGCCTAGACACGCGTGTTTCGCCGATCTTGTGCTGCTGCCTGACGCAGCTACGAGGGGTTCGGCTCATCAGTGGGTCCCCCAGCCTTCCCCGTGTGTTTTCTGGTATATGAACTCCTGTTTCATTCTGCCTTGCTTTATTTCCGATGAGCGCAGAAAGTCCAACCAGCTGCGAGGGGAAAGGGTCGTAGCGAATAAGCTTTTGGGGTTGTTTTACTGAACTACTTGTCCATTGATTCCGCCTATTTACTGGACGCTGAGGTCAACTCTGCAAGCAAGCAAAACAGTACCCTGACCTTCTTCCGTAGGTTACGTAGTTACGTACAAGCTTTTAGCTTGTACCTGTGTTGTCAGTACGGCAAATAATTACAAAATTCTTTACTACTGGCTGCCTGTTGGCGGTTTGTGGATATTACGCGGTTATTCCGCAGGCATGGTGCGAAATTTGATGTGAATATTTGAACTGAACTCCATCAGCTATTGCAGAATATTGCGTAATATTCACAAACCGCACAGGCAGCCAATAGTATAGAATTATGTAGTTATTTGCTGTACCGTGCCTGAAAAGGTCTGCTCCGAAAGATTTACTTCCAGTTCGCGCATTAATTTCCTCGGGAATGAAACAAGGCAAGGTGAATCTGGAGTTCATATACCAGAAAACACACGGGGAAGGCTGTGGGACCCAATGATGAGCCGAACCCCTTGCAGCTGCGCCAGGCAGCGGCAGAAGATCGGCGAAACACGCGTGTCTCGGCTTCTAGCTAGTATGCTTAAGTAAATTGTTCGAAAAAAAAATTAAACCAGATTTGAACGAACTAGATCTGCAACCTAGGGGGTCCGTTTTTTGAGTCGTCTCCTGGAGCTCACTCTGACATTTTGTAGTCCTCCAGCTAGTTCTCTTGAGTCATCTGCTTCTAGGTTTAGGGGAAACGTTTCGATTGCATCGAAAGTAAAGCCTGTGCAGTGTGCAGAGGTTCCCACTCGCTAACTATAAGTACGTTTGCATCACTTTTTTCCATCCTTGAATTTGCTTCTGATGTCAAGTTATGCAACTTTCACCTTTCTGCCTCCACTCCACGTCGTCCCCCCAAGGTTGAGCACAAAGTTCTCACCGAGATGACCAAACTACCGGTTCCCGGCTACGCTGACCCACAGCCCTTCGGCTACGTAGACGTCTTTGACTACCGACTGGCATCCAAGTAGGTGAACTTCCCCGTCCAACTTGTTTATTTTCTTTTGAGAGCAAAACTCTCTTTTGGACTGTACATGATCCCTCACTCATTCACCTACGTCCCTTTTTGCCACTCCACATTTAACCACCTTCTTTCCTGATCAATCTCTCCTCCGCCTCCCCCCTCAACCACCGAGACCCCGATATAAATTACTGATCGGCCAGCTTCACTGGATCAATAGTCACCCTGACGGGTACGCTGCCCCTGTCAATGCTCCACATGGAAAATGGCAGTTTCACTATTCACGTAGGCCTTGATGCCGACCAGGTAGAGATCCACGCCACCCCCTCCCCCCCCCTGTAACTTGATTGCTACCAGCACCAAAGTCTGCTTATTTGCGTGAGCAGACAACCAATGGGAGTTCAGATGTAGGAGAAGGGCTCCCAGACAATTGTGCTAATGTAGCGGCCGCGGGTCTCGTCACAAAAGCGCAGGACAGGAGCGCTCTCCACACTTTTACGCCTTCAGTGTTTGTTCGCGCAACCGAGCGTTTTTGTTGGTAGTCTTTGTGGTCCCTAACTGAAGACGAAGTCTCAAGAACCGTACGGTTAGTAAGCCGACCCTTCGAAAGCACAGAAGTCTTGATCCTTAGGCTTTGGCGGCGCATCCCTGACCAGGGACGCAAACTGTCGGTTTGCATGAACCAATACCCATTCGATGTCTGTCAAAAGTTTCGCCGACGGTGCTGTGACCCAGTAAATCACCCGTTGCTGCTGTTGTATTGGAGCGCAGAAAGTCCAACCTGCCTCGAAGGGAAGAGATCGTAGTGGATAAGCTTCTAGGGTCGCTTGCTGAACTAGTTGTCACTTGATATTCCACCTATTTACTGGATGCTGTTGCCAACTTTACAAGCAAACAAAACGGTACCTTGACCTTCTTCCATAGGTTCCGTAGTCGGTTTTTGCCAGAAATTCCTTCGATTATTGCGGGTTAGGTGATGCGAGACCCAGCGTTAGACACAGCCAAAACCCGTACGCCTAGCGGATTTCTATCGGGTGCGGTCTATTTCTGGATTGTTGCTGTTGTCAGGTTTCCGGCGTCACTGTCGGTTGCTTAAGCATTTCTGTTTTTAAGGCCTTGTCACTTGCATTTGGCACCCCGCCATGTCGAAACCGCCTATTTCCAGACCTGATTCGCTATTTTTACTACGTATACATGGTATGGGCTGAACTTTGTGAAACGTTGGTTGAAGTATTTAAAGGCTCTTCTAGGTAAAATGGATTGCAGTAGGGTCGTATCTCATGAAATACTGACCGAAATTTTGAAGCGTGGAGAAGAAGGGTGATCGAGCACCGGAACATTCTGCCTATAGTTCTGCGCTTACGAACTCGTGTGGGAGTCCATCGTCAGAGGTAGCAGCAGCAACAGAACAAGTAACCGTTATAGGACGCGCTAGCCAATCATCGACTGATTGCGCAGGACTTGAGGTGACTGCGCAGGGCTCTGTACGCCGGCGTCAAATTGAAAAGTCGCCTGATTGAGTTCTCATCCGAGACTCAAGTTTCAATCAGTTCTTGGCCTGTTTTTTTCCGGCGTGGGCAATTAAGTTGATGGCTGGGAATTTAAATGCATCACCCATTTCGTAGGTGTTGGCGGCCACATGTGACAATGTTTCGCCTCGTCGCACAGCCAGCTAATGTTGGTGTATGCGCGATCCGAGCATGCGCCCAGTCTGACGTATGTAGTTACAGGGACAGTTTTGGCACGAGATTCAATACACCTCATGTCTTTACCTGTTTTTCAATTTTCGCGCATGGAGCCCTGCACAGTCATCTCCAGTCTTGCTCCATCGATCGACGATTGGCTGGCACGCCCTGTAGCTGTCTGACGATTGATTCCTGCACGAGTTTGAAAACTCAGAACAATAAACAAAATGTTCCGGTGTTCGAATACCCCTCGTCTTCATTTATACATAAACCTGTAACTCGAAATCTCGCCTTCATTTTGAAGCATGTTTTCGATTAGAAGGGATTACTTAGGTAGGCTTGTGATATCGATTATCGGGCAGCAGAATCCCACGATATTTCCGTCAGGACAGACTGCCAACTCTTGAATGCGCTTCTTTATGGTCGCCCATAAAAGCTATACTTGAAAAAATGACTGTTTAAGTAATACCCATTTTTCGTATATTTTTTATTCCCTCATGAATTCGTGTGTATAATATCAACAAAAATATTACTTCTTCTATTCATCGGGTAGTAAATCACGCCTTTTTTGAATTTTATAGTCGAATAAAGGGCAATTTTCGGTTTTAAAAAGGTTTTGAAAATTCCGAAATAATTTTGAACCTGACATGCTGTTGCACTTGCGTTTATTGTTTCCAAACTACAGTCTGTACACTTGCCATGTAAAATACACATTCATTAATGTCACTGAGGAGATAACTTATAGGGCTCATAAAATCTTGCAATGCATGCAGACTAGGTTGTACAAGGGGCATTAGTGGAGGGACAGGGGCGTGATATATGAAAATACTTTACCGTCGAAAAGAATCTCACAGATACAAACTTTTTAAAACCGAAAAACGCCCTTCGAGCATAAAATTTGAAGCAGACGTAATTTTCCATTAAATTAGTACAAGAAATGATATCACATATCTGTTTGCTTTTGTGTATACTTGAATTTATAAGGGTACCATACTAATTTTGTCCGCATTTTTGCAGTATTTTTGGCAGAAAGGAGGACATACCGTGACAGAAATATCTTGGGACTATGCTGCAAGATATGCGATATTATATCGTTCTGAAGTATTTTTTCTAATCGAAAACCAATCTCGGTTAATATTTCATGGTATACGCCATCTGCGTTACCTTGAGAGCCTGGATAAGTCTTTCCTCAGGCATTCTACTTAAGGTAATCGTATTTTTTTACAAAATGGATATAATGAAAATTTTTGACAGAACTCTGCTAGTAAACAGGATTAAATTCATACGGGCATTCTAAGTCAATGAAGAGCTACACACTACTTAAGTTACGAATAATTTTCACGGGTGTCCGCAAAGACGCTTTCACATAGCCCACCCTGGGCCTTCTATCCAGTAAAACATTATTCTCTATGTGAGAAATTTGCAACTTAAGCGGCTGATTTGTCAGCTCCCTCTCCTCGGAGGACTGTTTATGATTCCCCATTTTATTCGATTGTTTTTTTCATAGGTGCGGAAGGTCCCCTGGGACTGTTCCGGTTGCCACCACGAGGCTGGAGACGATGCTGGCAGATACCGCCCTCGCTGTGCATCCCAAGGACACTCGATACGCACATCTGATTGGCCAGCACGTTCTCCATCCATTTTGCAATTCGCGCCCCATACCAATCATCGCCGACGACGTCCATGTGGATCCCAACCAGGGCACCGGTACCCATTAGCATCTTGCAAGCAGCATTATCTTCCATTCATCCGAGACTTTTAGCTGCTCATTCAAATGTGTGGTGCCTTTTCAATGTCGAACGAATAACGGGGCCAAATCTGATTTGCAAACTATGAAGGTTTCGTTCAGATGTGGTTATGTAGCCCCACCTGAAGTAAACAAACTCCAGCTACCTGTAGTACGGGACCGGTGGTAATAGGGGTTTTTACAGGTTGGGTCGGGGAACGCACAAGCGGCGAGGTCAAGTAGTTTTATGCCAAAGAAAAGCTATTGGGGATGCACAGTTGTACTTTGAATGGTTGAGAAATAGTTGCCCTAGCTCCTAACTCTAACGCCTAGCCCCAACCCTAACAGTATTGTGTCCATCCAGTGGGGCTACATAGCCACATCTTACCAAGTTTTCTTATTACAGGGCGTGGAAAGACGAAAGTCCTCCAAGTCCTCTTGTCATATTTAGATCATTTGATTCAACTCCTTTGGTAGTGGGGCGTCCTGATCCTAAAATGGCGTTTTATTATCTACAGTGGTGAGCGGGGAGTAGATTAATATTGTGTTTTGGAAATTTTATTCAGAGGTGCGAGCTCACATCGTTGCCTTCTCGTGACCTCGTAGTCAAGCTCCAAGCCTTGACCCTCTAAAACGGTCCACGCTGTTAAAATATTGGACCACAATGGGGGCCCACATTGGAGCACAGCACACGTTAATTAGGCTGCGCAGAGTCAGCACGACCCATAACAAATACCACACATGGGGGTTGTCCTGGCACGTTTTAGGCGCAGGCTTCACGCCACGCCAGCACTTGCCCCCAATTCGCGCATCAAATGGCTGTCCGGCCCGGACAGCGGATTGCTTTATGACAGAGAGTGAGGTCGAAACTGCAAAACCCATTCTCACGGAATCTCACCGCTCTCCACCCCCCCTCCCCCCACTTAAAAAAATCCGACCTGCTTAAACCTACCACGACGCGCCAAAAGTCGTGATTTTGAAGGCTACCAGCTGATGGGTAACTCGATCCTCTCAGGTCGAAAAGTCAGACTGCAAAAGTGCCGTCTTCGTGTGGCCTCTGTGGCATTCTCATCCAGGCGATACATCAGCCGCCCCCTTTTCTCTGTGAAAACTCAGTCTATCGTGTGCGTCGAGCAGGTCGTGTGTGGCACGCGTAGACGGGCTGTTCCGCTTTTTAGGCCATTGTTCCCAAGCCCGCCCCCGGTCTGCCTTGCCACTGGGCCCAGATGGGAGGGTGCGGTAGACCCAGCGCAAGTCTCCTATCATGCGTAAGGTGTGCGTCGTCACACGCGACGGTAGTGCAGTGGCTCACCCCTTCTTTCTTTTGTGTACGGAGCTGTTTTGCTTTTACTCCTTGCCGCTGGTTTCGTACGGACCTTGCCTGACCGTCAGTCTTTAGTATAGATGAGCTAGTATTATCACTTTAGAGCACTTATATATTGACGACACGTCCCTTTTTAGGTGTCGTCAAGGTCAGCCCAGGTCACAGTATGATCGACTGGGAGATAGCTACCAAACATGGCCTCAAGGCTATCAGCATGCTCGACGATGACGGCACTGTGAACATTGTTGGTGGACCTGAATTCCAGGTTAGAACTGCCCCCCCCCCTCCCCTCTATTGTGTTCAAGGCTCCTTTTCTTGTCGCTAGCGCCTCTCGCTATGGAGCTCTGATTAAAGTAGACAAGGTGCCTGATATCGTACTCTTATATGCGTGGGAAAATAGGCCCCCGAAGTTTTCGCTTTCGCTCTCGTTATATAGGATCTTCCTCGATTCACCGCTCGACAGCGCCTCGTCGAACGTCTCACGGAGCTCGGGCTCTACAGGGGCCGCTTTGGCGTCGGACAGTCGACGGAATTCCTGGCCCCCGTCGGTACCATCAGCCTTCCCGTCTGCTCTCGCTCGGGTGATGTGGTCGAACCGCTTCTGCGCCAACAGTGGTTCGTGAACACAGACTCGATGGCCGAGGCCGCACTCAGGGTACTTGCCTGTCTCCATTCCCCAACGTTGACCTCATTCATGCCCTGCTCTCCCCCCCTCCCCACGCAACATGGTGTTTCGACTAAAATTGTGTGCTTTTTCAGGCCGTCCAGACTGGCCAGCTGCGTATATCACCGAGCTTTCATGAGCCGACATGGTGTGAGTGGTTGACTCCGGAGAGGCGACGTCATTGGTGCATCAGCCGCCAAGTTTGGTGGGGCCACCGCATGCCGGCCTATCGCATTCCGGAGAAGGCGTTCGCCGATTCGCAGTCCTATGAGGTATTTCATCGTCCAGATTTCATCCTTGTTCGTATCATCTGTCGTGGGAACAGTTTTAAGTTAGATCCACTGAATGACTTGCCAAAGACGTGCACTGTTGTGTCTGACTGTGGTCTAGGAAGTAGTTAAAATTTGAGTCTACCGGTTTTCAATGGCTGTGCTAGATGAAGTCCGAAGGCAGAACAAACTGTTGAATGTTGACGCAAATACAGTAGGTGTGCTAATTCATGAAATGTCAACTGAAATTTCAAATTTCGTTTTCGTTTCGAAAAGGTTACTTAAGTAGGGTTGTAATATTAAACACCATGCAGCGTAATCCCATGACAATTCAGTTGTTTCAGGATGCGGATTTTTCAACGAAATTCTTTCCGGCCGCTTGCACAAAAACTACACTCTGTAAAAAACCGACTACTTAATTAGCATGCATTTTTCTCATAGATTTTCGATGTCCTTAAAGATTCAATATTATGGAAAAAATGCAAAATATCCACTTTTTACTCATGGTTATAAAATTACATCTTCTTTCAATCTTATGCTCGAAGAAAGGGTATAATTCGATTTTAAAAGCGTCTGATTATGAGTTTTTTAATACCGTGAAATGCTCGTTCATAAAACATCGTGTCTCTGCATTTGCTAATGTGACTTCTAAAGTTTACAATATGGCTCGAATTCGCCGCCAAATTTTATGAATACCATATAGTATCCTCTTAATACCATAGATAATATCGTAGATAAATGTACGGTTTTCTGTACGTGGAAAATATATGGCTTGTAGTTTGGAAACCTGAATGCAAGTTTAACGGCCGGTCGGATTCGAAATTATTCGGGAATTGAAAAAGTTCTTGAAAATCGAATGATATCCTCTCTTTGAGGATAAAATTGGAAGAAGACCTATTTTTCTAACAAATGAGTGGAAGAATGAATATTTTCACTCATGTTTTCCATAGAATATGATTGAATCTTTAAGGGCATCGGAAATCAATGAGAAAAATGCATGCTACTTTAGTAGTCATTTTTTAAAAAGTGTGTTTTTTGCACGCGGCCGGAAAGAAGTTCCTTCGAAAGCCAGCATCTCGAGGTAACTGAATCATTATGTAATTATGCTGCAAGATAATTGAGTTTACAACCTTAAAGTCACTGGGTCATCAAAAACCCAGTTGCTCGGTGAATCCTCGGATGGCAGTTTTCTGAAGGGGTGGTTCCTTATAGTTCCTTGACTCGAGCGTGAATACCCCCTCCCCCCCATCCACTTTAACGTTGCAGGATTGTGGTGAACTAAGGGGGTTGAAGTCTTGTTATGACCACGCCCTAATGACGTTATGACTTGTGACCCTTAATAGGTAACTGATTCGCCTAGTTACGCCGGATTGCAATGCAGCTATAGTGAGTGACCGATCTCATGAAATGTTAGCCGAAATTCTGAAATGCGTTTCCGATTAGGAAGGAGTACTTAGGTGGGGTTCTAATACTGATTATCTTGTGGCATAATCCTATAGTGTTTAGGACTTGGCAGGATGTCGGCTTTTGAATGCCCTTCTTTTCAATCTCCTTTAGAAGCGGTACTCGGTAAAAAATGACCTCTCACGTACCATGCATTTTTTCCCATTGATTTTCGATGGCCTTGCAAATACAAATATATCTTGTAGAAACCACGAACAAAAATGTGCTTTCTTTCAGTCATTTGATAGAGAATCACGTCATCTTCACATTTAATACTCGAAGCGGGAGTATAGTTAGGTTTTAAAAAAGTTTCTTATCATGAGATTTTTAAGACCGCGCAATGTCCATTCACACAGCATCGTACCTGTCCATTTGCCACTGCTCCTCATGAAATGTACAACATAATCCACATCCATTGCAAGATTTTGTGGCCTCTATATGGTATCTTTTTAAAGGCATAGAAGAATGTATGAATATGCATCTTGTAGACTGGAATCGCTAAGCGCTAATGCAGCGACTGATCAGGCTCCAAAATATTCGGGGATTAGAAAACTATTTTAAAAACTTAATTATACTCTCTTCGAGTATTAAATGTGAAGATGACGTGATTCTCTATCAAATGACTGAAAGAAAGCACATTTTTGTTCGTGGTTTCTACAAGATATATTTGTATTTGCAAGGCCATCGAAAATCAATGGGAAAAAATGCATGGTACGTGAGTGGTCATTTTTTACTGTGTACCGCTTCTACAGGAGATTGAAAAGAAGGGCATTCAAAAGCCGACATCCTGCCAAGTCCTAAACACTATAGGATTATGCCACAAGATAATCAGTATTAGAACCCCACCTAAGTACTCCTTTCTAATCGGAAACGCATTTCAGAATTTCGGCCAACATTGCATGAGATCGGTCACTCACTGTAGGTGGCTTACGACTGCCCATTTGTCAGACCCAAGGACCCCATTTTTGGCAGATAGCATTTGTTGTGGGGCCTTCTGCTGCCAGCCACCCGTAGACATGCCCAGTGGCTCCGTATGACGTCGTTTCACAACAGAAGTCTTAGATTCTGGAAGTTTTTTCCGTTCAAACCAACTTTATTACCTGATTCCCCACCTTACATTCTCATTTCCTTGAATGGCTAAGTACTCAGTGGCGGATTTCGGATGCGGAAAAGCCTCGAGGGAGCTTACTTCCAAGTGGGTAATCGCTCGCAGTCCTGAGGAGGCTCGTGCACTAATGGCCGAGAAGCTTCACTGCGCACCGGAAGACCTTCCCGACCTCGAACAAGGTGACTGTTTCCTTTTACTTGCCCTGCCTGCACTTTTGGTATATGAAGATGTTTTATTTTAACCCAGTTGTGAAAAATTCGACGACCTCGGTGACATTCGACCCCAGGGCATCTTTCGCGCTACCTGAGTTACGAGGCCCCACCGGGAGCCGTGAGTTTGATCACAGCTGGGTCGAGTCCCTCGCCCAGCCCGCTACAGCGTATGCAATCCACCAATTTCGACACAGTAAGCTGACTGATCAGGCATGATCTCCTAAATAATCCATCTATAATCCATCGCATGACTACCAGGCTCACGTGATTAATAGGTGTTTTGGCAGATTTTTGTTACTTAGGAGATCCTGCTTGGGCAGTCGGTTTACTGTATCAGATTTGGTGGATTCCAGACGTTGCAGAAGGTTGGGCGGGTAACTTGACCCAAATGTGCTTAAGCTCGCGTTGTCCGGCGGGACCTCGTAACACAAGTGGTTAGAGCGTTGGCTGTACTAGAGCCTTCCCCTTATTGCGTGAGTTTGAATCCCACCTAGCGAGCCAAGCTCTTCACAGTCGGGTCAAAAGAAATTATTCAAAATCTGTTAAAACACTTATTTGAAGATAGGGCAGTGGCCTAAAACGTGGCTCCATCTACTCATTTCCTAGGCGGTTGCCTACGAATTCCGTACAAATATCGACTCTAGTAGGTGAGCTTCTGTTTAGTGTCAGGGTTAGGGTTAAGGTTAGGGTTTGGAATTACGGTTAGGGGCCTAGGTTTTATTGTTAGGGTAAGTATTTTGGGGTTAGTGTTAGGGTTTTGAGGTGAGGTTTATGGTTAGGATTTCGAGTCAGGGTTTACGGTTGGGATCTAACGTTAGGGCTTAGGGTTTTCCGGTCTACCAGTGTGGCAAAACGCCTATTTGAAGATAGTTTTGTCCTGCGGACCCTCGTAATTTTATGAGACCACTCACTTGATTTGCCATAAATGCGGTGAAAGCATCCCACGACGGAAGGAAAGCTTTTATTCGTGTAGGCAATAAGTTGACTTGCAAACCCACCGGACTGGCTCGTCAACTCCCAAGCCACAGTATCATCCACTTCACAGTTTAGTTCTCTTTGATTAAACTACAGACTCGTCGTCTAAGGCAGTTATTGTACTCAAATACTGAATGACTGCTGACTACTGACCACCCGTCAGTAGCTTGTGAATATTACTTGGTTATTCCGCAGTAGATTATGATCTTCTGCCCAGGCATTCATATCAACTTTCGGACCGAGTCTAAAAAAGGTTTGTTCCGAAGGACTTATTTCATGTGCGCGCATTGATTTCCGATAAAATTTTAAAGGGTAGTAATTGTAGCCGATTTAAATGCAGCTCCTTTCACAGACTTGCGGTACTTTTCGTAGCTAATAGAATGTGCTTAATTCTGCGAAGAATTTCTAATAACCCCAGATGTATCGAACAAACCCCCAATTTGTAATGGACTGGCTAATGTGAAATGAAGGCTCAAAAGAAGTGTGCAGTACTAGTAATTCTCCTACGAAAAGCTGAAATGCCGAAAATGTAGAAAATTGTACCGAATGAATAACTTCAGATTTTAAAAGTTCATAAAGCTTGCCCATTCAAATAGCTGAGTAAGTAGAATGCCTTAAGTACCATTGTTAATGTGCCCGACTACAACCGATAGGACAACAAGCCCGTGGCTCAGCAGTTTAAGCGTTGGACTTCTAACCCTCAGGAAGCGGGTTCGAGCCCCAGGAATTGCAAGTCCTAGAATGGGGTATGACTGGCTGACGTCGACTAGTGTAAGCCAAGAGTGGCCTTTTGTCTGTGCGTTCTATTGCGGCCTTTATGTACTCTTTATTATGATTCCGACTGTTTTTCGTTGGTGCTTTCCATTCATGCTGCACTCCGTTTGGCTGCCTCTTAGATTGCGACGTTTTGGACACATGGTTCAGTTCTGGCCTTCTACCACTCAGCGCTCTGGGATGGCCTACAGAGGTTTGTCCAGCCCATGCTCTTTCAATGCGTCTTCCAGTCTGCGTATCGCATGCGAACTGCACCCTCTTATATCGGATTCTCACTCGAATCCATCTTTGCTTCTATTACCCTCTTATCTGGCGACATGCTTGTATCCGTCCTGAAAGAGCCAAACGTGTGTGACATTGCGCTACTGCATCCAGTATTCTCTTCAGTAGTCTGCTTACAAGCTTACAGCTTCCTCATGTTATACGAGGGAAAAGAGGGAGAGTGCGGCCAGTCTTATGCCAGTCTCTTCGCTAGCATCCATTCGATCCACCCACAAGGACGTGCTTGCAGTCGTGGCCTAGACGTCTGTCAACTGCCTGGACGACCCACTCCCTCAGGCTCGAATGGCTGCTACATATGCCACAAATGGGAGCCCCGATGCCTTGAGGTCTGGTTCATGTGGAATGTAGACTGACACTTCGGCAAGACGAGCGTCTGTAAAACTACTGCACCCACTCAAACTCCCCCCCCCCCTAGTCGTCATGCAAATACGATGTGCATGGGAAGATAGAATGAGGTTAATCCCGCCAGGACTTCATTCACCGTAATCTAAATCATTTGCAAATCATTGCACCACCGGGAACCGTGAATTTAATTGCATTCGAACCAAGTTATCCACCCAGACTTGATAAAAAAACCAATTGCTGATAGAAGCGAACAGGCGAGTTTCAGGTAGCAGTTCAGAAGACGAAGATGTGATGACTGGAACAAGAGACCGAAATCCTCGCAAGGGGTGACAACCGCGTGAGCCGCGAGCTACTCGAGTCATGGTTCTCAGGCCCGCAATCCATCAACAAGCGCAATGACCTCCCGGCACCATATTCCGTGCTGAGATTTCCTCTGGGCAGAGGAATCAGTCACGTTGGGAGGGCGCGGGTGAGCAACAATCCCAGTGACAGTGAGCCAATTTGCAGAGCAGTCGTCGCTCCAGCATCCAGCAATGATGACGAAATCACGGCCATTAACGACTCGGACGCGGACTGACAAGCCACCATCGCATCAATTACGACCCCAGCGGTGATTGTAGGAGTTGTTAATTACAGTGCGCATATGGTCCCACGGCAGTCACGCGCTATAAATACTGCGCCACTTGTGCCACCAATACCCTTATCAGCAACTGTCTCTGATTTTGGGTTCGAGTAAGAATCCGAAACGTCAGGCCAATAAATTTCTTGTTCCAGTCATTACATCTTCGTCTTCAGAAAAACCAATACCCACGACAGGCAATATAACTAACGAAACATCAGACAGAAAATAGTCGCTTTATTGGAAAATAATCTCATGCCGCGAGATATTGGATTTCTAGGGGGGGAAATTTCTATTACGAAATCAATTTGCAGACATTCTCGACAGATTTAAACAATTCCTTCGAGCCACTCGTTAAACACACTGCAGCATCGGTAAAGTCCATTTCTGGCTTCGTTTGTTTTTTTTAGGCATTCAATTTATCTCGATTTTATCCGCTGAGTTTGATGGAAACCGGACAGGACATTCTGTTCTTCTGGGTTGCGAGAATGGTAATGCTGGCCATCCAGCTGACTGGGAAACTTCCTTTCAACAAGGTAGGCGCCTGCTCCTTTGTTCATCTTTTTGTCGTTATTTGCCAGCGTATACTCTTGCAAGGCGGAATCCATCATTTTTCAATGCGCGCAAAGATGGAACTGCTCACGTTTATTTGGCCCTTTCGTAGCCCTGCTGGCAGATAATCACTTATTCTCTCTCGGGCTGCAATGCATCCTTCTTAGTATGGCCTCTATGGCGTTTTCACCTAAATGGGGTCCGATCCGCCCCCTCCCCCCCCCCTTTCCGTTAAAATCCAGCACATGACCGGGCTGCGGTGGCTGGGGACTTGGCGCAGTTGACTGAGGAAGGGATGATTGCTGGATCGACTCCGCACTCCGGCCCCACACTCAGATCGTCCAATCTTGACCTCTTTCTCCTGCACTACAGACAACTACTTGGCGACTTATTTCAAACGCTTCGAGCGCCACGGGGTCAGGATTGCTGCCTCGCATCCGGCGGCTTCTTTGAGCCGGCCACCACTACTAGCTTGAGAGGACATCCTCTGAAACTACGTGTGACAGGGACGAGACTGGACGCAAGGGGGTCTTTCTTCAGTCACAGAGTGGCAAAGGCATGGAATGCCCTGCCTGTGGACGTCGTCATGTCCTTAACCGTGGGCACATTTAAGAGGAAGATTGACCAGTACAGGGATATGTACCTTCACAGCATCAGAAACTAACGAATTCCCCCTGTGCCACCCGCCCAAAGTTTTACATTACAAAGCATGCTACGCCCTATATTTAAGTAGCATTAATTTATGACTTTTCGTTTTCTCCTGTCCGAAGCATATACGTTTGCTTCGATATTACCTGGTCCCTTGTCCCTTGTCTCCCTTGTCTTTGTCAGTAATGACATACTGCCCATTACCTGGTCCATTCAGTACCGCGTACGGTTTATTGTACAATTCTGACATAGAAGGCATTCACAGACAAATTTATACCAGTGACCAATGCTTGTTGTATGTAATTACCTACCTAATTTTCTTTGACACTTGCCTTACACATTGTTTTTTTATGACGTTATTGTAACCAAAAGGGAGTTCGAAGGCGCTCGCCTACCTTTCCCTTGACAAATCTGATCTGATCTGATCACCTCGCATGGGCCGGCTCGTGTATGGCACGCGTAGACGGGTGCCGTAGCCACTGCACTTGAGCCTGCTCCCGGCCGTTTTGGCCCTGTCATGCCACTTGACTGGGGAGTGCAAGGGAGAAGGGTGTGCAATGCCCGTTGCGCAATTCTGCTATCACTACAAACCAGTTCATGATCAGGTCGCTGTCCCTGTGCCCAGCACGCAGTGAGGCACGCGATGGACATCGTCACATGCGAAGGTCGAACTGTCGTGCCCATGAGTAGCTTACATGCGTTTGGCAAAGAGTGAAATTGTGCTTCAAAGGGAGGCGGTGCCAATCGAGCCCTTTCCCGCCCCCTTTATCGTGACTTCCAATTTTGTGACAGAAACGCAAACAGGAACG
>CACRXP010000402.1:449625-486984 GCA_902702965.1 Spirometra erinaceieuropaei | reverse complement strand
TTGCCCTCCTCCTCCTCCTTCTCCTCCCGTCTGAATTAGTGGTACTAGGTTTCATAGAGCGTCGCCTCCCCTGTCGATGACCGATTCAACGCCCGGTCGTCTTGACTTTGTCTCACCGCAGGACCGCTGTTAGTGCGGGAAGAGAGGGTGAAATATATGCACTGCAAGTCCGCCTTGCTGGTAGCAAGTTGACGCGCGAGTAAAGGCCACACCCATCCCCCCCCCTTTCCCGGGGGAGGGAGCAGTGGAGGACCTTGTCACTCGCGACTGTCGAACTATCGGTCACTGACCTTGACCCATGCCCGCCATCGGAACTCCGTGCGCGGGAAGAGCCTGAAGTGAGGTAAGTAGAGCGCTCAAGTCCGCCTCACTGCAAACAAATGCACGCGCAAGCCGCCACCACCACACCCCCGCCCCGAGACGGTGATAACTCCCATCGCTCTTAGCGGACCAACCATGGATCACTGATACAACCGAGACCCGTCTTCCAACCTGGATACATTGAAGTGTATGTACGTCTACAAACAACTTCACGCGCAAGCCACCACCTCCCGTCTCGGGGGGGCAGTGATAACCCTCATTGCTGGTGCTGGACAAACTATGGGTGACTGATACAACCGAGACCTGTCTTCCACCATGCCGGTGTTAAAGTGTACGTACAGTGAATGACCGATCTCATGAAATGTTGGCTAAAATTCTGAAATGTGTTTTCGATTAAGAAGGGTTACTTAGTCGCGGCTGAAATATTGATTATCTTGTTGCATAGTCCAATGATATTTCCGACTCGGCAGGATGTCAGCTTTTGAATACACTGCTTTTCAATCTTCTGTAGAAGCCGTAAATGGTAAAAGAACGACTACTTAAGTAGCATGCATTTTCCCCATTGATTTTCGATGGTCTTACAAATTCAAATATATTATAGAAAAACCACGAACAAAAATATGCTTTCTTTCAGTCATTTGATAGAGAATCATGTCATCTTTATATATTATACTCGAAGAAGGAGTATAATTCGGTCTTAATAAAGTTTCTAATTATGCGATTTGTTAAGACCCCTCAATGTCCACTAATACAGCATCGTACCTCTCCGTTTACCACTGCTCCTCATGAAGTGCACAACATAGTCCGTAAAATTTATGGAAAATTTATGGACTATATGATATCTTTTTAAAGACATAGAAGAATATGTTATTTTCTTCACGCGGAACGCTTGCACGTTGTAGACTGAAATCCCTATGCGCTAGCGCAGTGACTGATCAGGCTCCAACTTATTCGGCAATTAGAAAATTTTTGAAAACTTAATTATACTCCTTCTCTTGGTATAAAATATAAACATGGTGTGATTCTCTATCAAATGACTGAAAGAAAGCATATTTTTTATTCGTGGTTTCTATAAAATATATTTGAATTGGTAAGACCATCGAAAATCAATGGGGAAGGTGCATGCTACTTAAGTAGTTGTTCTTTTACCATGTACGGCTTCTACAAGAGATTGAAAAGCAGTGCATTCAAAAGCCGACATCCTGCTGAGTCGGAAATATCATTGGATTATGCCGCAAGAAAATCTGTTTTGCAACCGCGCTTAAGTAATCCTTCCTAATCAAAAACGTATTTCAAAATTTCAGCCAACATCTCATGAGATCGGTCATTAACTGTACGTCTGCTGCTTGCTGATTAGACCTTTGTCGCCATGGCACCCACCGACGACAGGCGCACCCGGTGCACTTTCAACGGGCCTCTCAAACCGCAGCCCAATCCCCGCTTCATTATTACCTCTTTCCTGGCTCCCACCGCCTCCCCCATTCGTGATTTTTCATGTGAAGATTGGTGGACCACAGTGCAAGCCCTTCAGGAAACCCATCTGACTCTTGTGGCCCAATTTAGGGAATGACTGGCAAAGCAAACGGGATGGATATAAAGACGCGCTAGACTGGTTGCGGTTTGATCGCCGGCATGCACTGTATACCACCGCTAATCCAGCAGGGACTCGTCGTACAGTTTTTTGCACTTCTCTGTTGAGAATCGTTACCAGCAAAGACTGCGAATTAATATTTCTAGCCAAGGCCGGGCGCCTGGGGTTCTAACTTGGGCTCGTTAGACACAGCATTTGAGTCAAGTGCTGTACCGCGGGCCCACACCCTGTCGGTTGCTCTGGTAAACATTCTACGTCACTCTGGAGCGACTTACAGACATGTATTCCGGCTGCAGGACGCCCTGAATCCAGAGCGCTTTCCTCCTGTCACACAGAAACGAGCGATCACTTTGTTATTCTGGCCCAAGGGCTTTTTTAGTTTTTAACCACTTGCTCATTCGGCAAGTCTTATTCTGTGCTGGACAGAATGATGATTTGTCGACCTGCGTGATAAAGAGACAAACAAAGCCTACCTTCCATTATGGCGAAATGTGCGTCTGCTAATTGATGATATCGACGAGGCCTTTGTCGCCATGACGTCTGCAAGCTAAAAACTAGAAAAGAAATGAAAGAATTACTCTGTGCATCCGAAGCGATGGAGTGTGTGACCGTCGTTTGTACGAAGGCTGACGCTGACGATTGCGGGTGGATACCAACGTAAGGGGGACACACGGCCCCTCCCCCCCACTGCAGCAGCATAACCTCCAGGAAACACGTGTCGGGCTTTTAGCCGGTGATCTTGTCCCAAATTCCAGGTGGTTTTGGTTGGTATTAGGGCTAGGTGGGTTAGGGTTAAAGTTGGGATAGTGGAATAGGGGTATCCCCTGGAGTTTATCGCGAGGCAACATGTAGTACTTGGGGAGGGAGGGGTCCGTATTCCTGTATTAGACCTTGTGGCAAATTTAGCAATGCCAGATTTGGGGGTCTTGCCATGATGCGTCTGTTTGCTCCATCTCCTCTCCCCTTACGCTAGCCGCGATAAGCCATGCCAGAAGTGATATGCGACAGTCAGACCGATCTACAATCGCGTTGGTCCACTGATTATCGCCCAGGTCGGTGCATCCTGTGTGCACTGACATGTGTCCGAGCAGTCAGATGCATCCCTGACCGGGGTAAATCAATTTGCGCTCAGGTGGACACGGGGACCCAGGCCTCGTGCCTACCCATCTGCAAAAATCAGTGCACACGACTGCGGGTCGGCGTCTGGCATGACGTGGTGGCGTCGACGGCGACTGGCATATGTACAGTAGTTTTGCTAACTCATGAAATGTTAGCCAAAATTCTGAAAATCGTTTTTGACTCGAAAAGATTACCTAAGTGGGGTTTTCGTAATAATCCTCATGCAGCATAATTCTACGATATTTCGAACGAACTTCTTTCCGGCCGCCTGCAAAAACTGCACTCGGAAAAAAGTGACTACCTAGATGGTGTGGATTTTTTGCATTGCTTCTCGATGCCCTTAAAAATTCGGATATTTTTCACAGAAAAAATGAGAAACAATCATTCTTCTACTCATTTAGTAGAAAATTACGTCTTCAAATTTTATACTTGTAGGAAGCTTGCAATTCGGCTTTTAAAAAGTTTCTAATTATGCGCTTTTTTAAGGCCTTGAAATGCCTGTTCATAAGAAATCGTGTTGCTGCATGTACTAATGTTGCTTGTAAAGTTTACAATATGGCTCAAATCGATTGCTAAATTTTATGAACGCCATATGGTCTCCTCTTAATAGCTCATAGATAATATACAGCTTGTAGTTTGGAACCCCCAAATGCAAGTGTAACGGCAGGTCGGGTTCAAAATTATTCGGGAATTGGAAGAGTTTTTAAAAAACGAATTATACCCTTCCTTCGAATATAAGGCAGAAGACCTCATTTTCTACCTAATGAGCAAAAGAATGCATATTTTTATCCATGTTTTCCACGAAATATAATCGCTATTTTAAGGGCTTTGAAAGCCAATGAGAAAAATGCGTGCTATATAAGCAGTCATTTTTTGCAGAGTATAGTCTTTGCATGCTGCCGGAAAGACGTTCGTTCGAAAGCTGGCATCCTGAGGTAACTGAATTTTTTTAGAATTATGCTGCACGATTATTAATGTTACAGCCCTACTTAAGTAATCTTTTCGAGTCGAAAACACATTTTAGAATTTTGGTTAACATTTCATGAGTTAGCACATATGCTATACGACTGAGGTACCTGTATGATCTCTAGGTCGACAGAACAATTTCCTATGGGGCACACTTTGGGGAAACACATGAAATAAGTTTCGACTATCTGTAGACCATAGTTCGCTTAGCCTTGCGTTGGCCCTCTCATCTACTTCAGAACACGGCTGGAAATTTTGTTAAAAAGCCTGCCAAAGAGAGCTAACTACATAACTATAGTTCTTTTGGGCCAATGGGGTGTACTCCCTCCGGTAAATGCTCAATCTTGCTCTTTTTAGACAGTGTCTCGAAGTTCTTTTAATTTCCCGGTTTTACGGTCAGCTGAATGCTTTTGGTGGCAACCAGCATCATTCTATTCTGATAAAAAGTGCAAAAATGCGACCGTCCGTTTATTGCTGCTCAAAAAAGAAAAGAATGTGTTACTAAGGGTTATTAAAGTTCCATGATGTGTTAGCCGAGCATGGGCTCGTGCTCTCTCGCAATTATATCGTAACTCGCGGTAGGCGAGTCGGGATCACTATGCCGGTTTATGTTACTTCAGTCACAAGTTCAGATCCTTAGTAGTTGTCTGGTTGCCTCCTTTCCCAGCCACCGCACCTTTGTTATTGTACTTTTGACGTCGGAGTCATGGCTGGCCTCCAAGGAGTGAACGGCACCCTCGGTGAGGGCCTTTCTACTCCCCACGAACAGTTCTCGCTCGCGTGACCGTGAGTGCAGTTCTCCTGCCTTCTGACCTATGTAATTTCAGGAGCGGTTGCTGCACAGAATCCCATAAACACCTCCTACCACAAAACTGGCCATGGGCTGCGTGAAACCGTAATCCCGGACGAAAATTCCGGCCTGCCTTGTGCTCACGCTCTGCGATCACTGTGAGGTGGCGCAACCTCGTACAATTATACCTCTTTTAGCGCCGCCTTCCTCTTCTTGCCTTCCCGTGCCAAACTTCATGCAGTTTCAGAAAAACATTAAAAAAACGAGTCCTGTCATCGCGCTGTCCGAATGACCCTCATGTCGTTAAGTAGCAGTGATAACGGTAACCTTTCCGTCGGCGGGGGCGGCGGCTATTTTTGGCGGCACTACACATTTCAGAAACTTAGAAACCCTTTGTCAAAGCCTCTTTTTTTGGGGGGGGGGGAAATGTCTGCCCCTTAGGGTTTTGGGCATCTGTGCTGAGCATTTTTCAGCCTTCGATGTTGTCCTTTTGACTATGGAATTAGCTGGGGGTTCGCACCGGTCTAACAATATCAACGCATGTGAACGTTTGTTAGTCAAGGACGTTTCTCTTCCCATCTTACCTCAACCGCCATTTTCACATTTTAATTGGCAGCATAACCGTTGTCTCGCTGGTATGCTCTGTTCAAACCCTGCAGCGCTACCTTTGACGTGCATTTGCGCATTCCTGGGCGTGGTTTTTCTCTCCGAAGCCCTTTGTGGCCGGCATGAGTCATCCCTCCTACTATGGCTTTTCCAAACACGCAAACGTCGACGGTGGATCAGCGCTTTTTCGCTGTGTTCTATGTACGCAGTACGCAGCCTCCCGTACGCTGCCAAAGTAGGATGCTTTATCGCTCACTTGGAGTGTTCGCCGTAATAACCCAATCGTTGCTTTTCATGTTGCCGACTGGATTGTTGGCCTGACTACTGGCCATCCGACGCGCCTAAGCGTGTCGGGTAATTAACCGGTTCTCTGTAAAATTTGGCTGCAGGGTATGCAGTCGCAAATACGACGGTTCGGCCGTCGCATACGAAAATGTTCACCGTGTGCCCCGGCGAATAGTGGAAACAGGACGGTGACTCGCGCGTGAATTAGTCTGTAGTGATGTTAAACTTTCACAGCATCCTTTGCATTCTCTTCTCCCAGGACGACAGGGTGCAACCTCGGTTGATAAGGCTGCAAAGCCGACCTTCAGGTACCGCCCACGATCTGGTCCCACTGACCCGTATCAGGTCTTTCAGTGAAATAGTGTGGTACGGTTTGCATCCCGCTTAGAGGCCACAGCAAGAAGGACCCATTGAAGCCTAACTCTCCGTCCTGAAAGTACCGAGGTCCTCAGTTTTTTGACAGACATTCTAGTCACAACTTTTAGCGCGTCTTGGTGGATTAAGGCCCGTCAGATTTTTTTGTATCTAGAGGAAAACGCTAAAATTGCCCTGGGGGTGGATTCTGGAGTGTGGACCGTGTTCACTCTTCCCTCTCCCAGGCACCAGTCCGCTGTCCGGGCCACCCAGTCATCTGACGCTGACATAGGCGGTCTGGTCCCGCCCAACGTGCCATTTTTCGCAAAAAGGAGGCGGAAGACTAGGACCTTACATGCGTGAGAGTGTCACAGAGACAATGGCGGTATTGGCAGAATGAGACGGACCGAGCCAGTCAGTCACCTTATGCTGATATTTGGTTCAAGTGACTGACAGAGTTAAACAGCCCTTCTACCCGTGCCACGGACGACCTGGCACCCACACAATGTACCACGTTTTCGCAGAAGAGTGAGTGGGCAGCTCGGACCTCACAGAGGCAAGTCCCAAATAAACTGCCGTCAACCAACAATGGCGGCATTGGCAGAATGAGAAGTACCGAGGCACGTCAAATGGGCTTTCGCGGCAGCTGACGTGATAGGCAGACCCCTTACACTACGACCTCCGAGCCTCTTCCGTGGAGGGAGAGGGAGAAGTGAGCATTGTATGCTGTATAGGATAAAGGGGGAGTACTTTTTAGCTGGGTGGCATTATGGCGTGGGCACATGTTTAAAGCCGTGGGAGCAGACGCCCTCGGGCAGGCGTTAGAGCGCCTTGATTGCTCTGGCCTTGAAGCCGATTGGCTGGTTCGGATAGCTGTGATTGACCGGAACGGAAAAAAGGTTCTTTTTGCTTTCCCCTGAGGGGAGGGCTGAGCATTCATATTAAGGTCGAGTTGAAGACTAGGGTGACCCCAGCTTGTGCCAAAGGTACTAATCTTTATGAGATGGCGGTCCCTTTACCGCGAAATTTGTTCCATGCTACTTTGCCGCAGCAGCAACCACGCTGAAGTCAACACTCTGACCTGATAAGGTGATGGAGCGATCGTAGGGAGATGAGTCCGTTTCTGATAACGGGGCTCGACCGATAAAACGAAGGACAAGAATTGTCGCGTCATAAGTTTCAGTGACATTGTTCTCGCTATCTCCAGGCGGTTCTGAAATGTGTCTGTCTATAGGAGAGCGCACAAGTAGATCGAATTTCTCCCTGCTGAGCTCTAGCGCTGTCACCAGTTTTATTGACTTTGTTGTAGTGTTTGATACCGTTTGTTGTGAGTTCCTGGAGCTAGATGGTACACCGGCAGAAATAATTGCTATGATCATGGTCTTTTATCGCCCTTAAACCGTGCGAGCTGCAGTCAACAGTAAGCTCTCTTAAGCATTCGCTATCAGGTCTAACCATTGAGACGATTTCAGTCCGTCTACCTTTTATGTCCAACTCTACTTCTGACTGCATCCACGGAAGAACTGTACATGCTTTTGACGATGTCGAATTTGTCGATACAAGCAGAGAATGCGAGTTTCAGGAAGCAGTTGAGAAGACGGAGACGTGGTCGCTGGAATAAGAGTTTTATTCACCGGAAGTTTTGGATTCGTACTCCAGTTTGTCATCAGGAATGGCATCAGATATGGGTGATGTTTGCGCAAGGATTTCAGTGTGGATTTGTGTTTATGGGTGTCGAATTTTCACTAGGATGTGGACTGGCCGATGTAGGCTGTGCTGAAGGTATTGCAGGGTTAGTCCCAAACTTTCATAACCTACAGAGTCTAGTGTTATGGATGAGTGAGATTGAAAAAACAGTCGGTTTGCCTACCGACACTGGATAGACAATGGATTCGAACAACATTTATGAACAGCGATGGACATCATTCCGGATCGATGGCCGTCAGCCTGAAGAAGTGGAGAGTCGCGAATACCTTGGGTCGAAATCGATCCCACGTGGCCATCGACTTTGTCCGTTGGACTTTCATGGGTTTTAACGGGTGCCTCCTTACTTGTCGGGGAATCCCCACTGTTACGAGGATCTACGTGCACCTGGCATCTGCCCGGCTAGTCCTCTTGCGTTGTTCTGGATCCTGAACTGCACGACTTATGATGACAGTACTTCAAGTAAGTTACAACAAATCCGCCGCAGCGAAAATGTAAAATTAACTCAAACACGGAATGACATGACTTGCGCCTTGCTTCCCTTCCGTCCTTTATTTGTGGTAGCCAAGAGCAGCTCAGCTCGAACACCAAAACCTGATCCCTGAACTCCAGCTGTTCGGTCTTCCTCCCTGGAAAAAAACAATGGGTCGTTGAACATCATGCATGGAAAACTACACTCCGCGATGCGGCCGGAGGGGGGGGGTGGGCTGGATAATTCACGAAGACAACCGCATCCTTTTGTATGCGCTTGTTAGACGATGGTTCGCCCCGCTAGTCCCTGATATGGGCTACCACATTTACCACAACGGTGTCGACGTGGCCTCACAGTCTCATGGAGTGGGGCGGGGAGTGGCTGGCTATCTATAACAAACAAGCTAGTAATGCGCATTCCAATCGGTTCACCTCCGTTTGTCGCCGTCGAGCCTCAGTCATTACCTCCACGGTTAAAGAGGGGAGCCCTCTCCATCCTACAACCAGGTCATCGGACTGATCCCCTGCCAGACATGAACAGTCCCCGTCCTGTCCGAGGGAGCGCGCCTTCGGATTCAGCTCTCCTCCAGTCTCTGTAGCTGCCTTCCAGTGTACTTGTCCGGGAAACGTCGATTGCTACTTGCCTGCACTTTACGCATCATGCTCTTTTTGCCGAAATCATCCCTGGCAGCTCTGTTTCAGCTGTATGCACTTAAACCACTTTCTAGGCGTCCGTACACCCCGACTTTGAGGCCCTGTCCGCTTACATTGAGAGCCTTTTGGCCGCCTCATCGCGCGTCACAAGCTGGCGTCTGACCCTGGGTTTGAACAAATCATCCAAGGCTGCAGTCGGTCTGTTGCTGCTCCAACCGTGGCAGCCACGGCCGGAAGATGTGATTAATCCTCGCGCCCGGGAGGTGGCTGCCCGTGAGATCACCTACAGCCTTACCGGTCTCCGCTGCATCGATCAACAGGCCTCCTTTATGACTGTCCCCTGTGGCAGTGATATCCATTTGCACTTCGACCCCGAGGTAAGATTACTCTCCTTTTTTCTCTACGCCAATTCGGTTCCTTTTTTGGCTGTAGTGGCACCACTTTGTCCTTGGAGCTTTTTTTGTTTAGTTTGGCTCTACGACTTTTCAGTATCGTAAAGGTAGATATTGATTGATGTAACCGCGTGGATTACGTTCCTTCTGTTGGTTGATCTTCGATCACCAGACCCGACGTCGTGACTTTTGTGGGCTGCCATGAGCGTATCTAACCGGGTAACGACCACCATTAAAAGTGTGATCATGTAGACATCGGCCCCCCTGATAGAGCGGATACGATGATGCTATGATCAGACACCTCACCGGTTCATTTGATGTAGCCTGTTAGACATAATTCTACCCCCTGAGTTACTGTTTGAAAAGCGGTGTTGGCACAAAAACGAGTTTTGCTAATTTTCCATAGAATTCGTCCCCGCCGTCATCATCTTCAAGACTTCGGTACCTGTCTGCTGGAAGCGCCACTGTGACCGGCTGAGAATGTAGGTCTCCCCTAGGAATGCCGAAATGCAGTCGCCTGCAATCACCTCCTCTGAATCCGCCTAACTCCCCACTCCTCATCATTTTCGGTTAGATGTGGTTATATAGTGCCACCTGAAGTAAACAAACTCCAGTCACCTGTAATACGGGACCGGTGGTAATAGGGGTCTTTACCAGTGGGGCCGGGGAACGCACAGGCTACGAGGTTGAGTAGTTGTACGCAAAAGGAAAGCTTTTTGGAATGCGCGGTTGTACTTTGAGTGGTTGAGAAATAGTTGCCCTAACCCCCAATCCTAGTCCCTAACCCCTAAATCTAACCCTAACCATGATCCCTAACCTTAACCCTTATCCATTAACCCTAACATGAATCCCAACCCGTGACCGCAGCCCTAAACCCTAACCCTGAAACATCCAACACGAAGGCTGGGTCAATACGAATAATTCAAAATCTGCCAAAACACAGATTAATTACGTAAGCCTGGTAGTCATCTGGTGGATTCTAGATGTAGTCCTTAGAAAATCCTACTTGGGTAGTTAGCCTACTCGATCACTTTTGGTAGATTCCATACGTTGTAGTAGACTGGGCGGGTAACTTGACCTTAGTGTAATTAATCCACGACGCCCGATGGGACCTCTTAGCCCAAGCGGTTAGAGTGTTGGCTGTACTAAAGCCTACCCCTCGCCGTCGTGGGTCCAGATCCCACCGAGATTGCCGAGTTTTCCACAGTTGTGTCAAAATGAATTACTCAAAATCTGCCAAAATACGAACTAGTATTTGAGTTTATAAGGGCATCAAAAGTCATCAGGAGAGTGAATACTGCCTAAGTGGCCATTTTTGCCGAGGGCAGTATTTGCAGACGGTTGAAAAGCAATGCATTCAAAGGCCCACATCCTTGGGCGTCTGAAATAGCGCGAGATTACGCTGCACGATATTCAATATTACTACTCCGCGTAATTCATTGATATTTTGGCAGATTTTGACTAATTCATATTGACCCAACTGTGAAAAACTCGGCGCTTCGGTGGGATTCGAACCCACGCAGTAAGTGGAAGGCCGAGTTTTTCACAGTTGGGTCAATATGAATTACTCCAAGTATCCTTTCCTAATATAAAAAGAATTTAGGGATTTCGTTTGCCTCGGCTGACGGAATCTGCCTTAGAACTGCATTTGGATTTGCCTTTGCTCATGTTTTATCAACCTACTGCTTTCTCATACCTGATTGGTAAACCTGCTATGAGTAAATGTGGTGAAAAAAGACGCCTGATACGTCTGTTGGCGCACTCACGACAGAGGACAAGAATATCAAGGTTTCTAGGTAGACTTTGTCGACAGCATTTAGCGAAATCTCCTCCCTAGGGGCTGCACTAGGCATCTCCACTTGTAGCCTCGCGAGGACATCTCAAAAAAGCCTCGTTTGCATTGAATGGAGTTCGGTAGATTGGCGGGACGCAATAGGCGGAAATTGCAACGCGTCATTTCAAGACTCATTAGGGGCCCAAGATGCAAAGGTACATTGAAAATGCACCCACATAATTGCGTTAAATTAAAATCGATTAAAACGGATAGTGGTGATGAACCCAGAGGGAATCCAAATGAAAAAAAACGCCCGTCCAAACGTGTTAAATTAATATATTTTGGTACACAGAGCAGATTTCAGTTTCTGTATTGCGTTTTCTGCAAGCCTCATTTTAATGACATTTGTGGATAACTTGTTCGCGTTATGGCTGTTGTTCGTGTTGTTTAATGAAAGGGTAAAGATTAAGTATATGCGTGGGTTAAAAAAAATTATGGACTGCCTTCTATATTTTTCAGAGAAGCTCTTTTTCCCGCAGAGTTTTTGGTCGGCCCGTCGTCGGCAGGATGACATTCGCTGACCATCACCGCCTCGAGGAGCCGTTGCAGCTGAAATATATGCATTGTTTTATCGCTCTGCACACCCGACACGTGATTCTTTAGTAAGAGAAAAGTTCCGTTTTTTGAAAAAAAAAGTCCGGTGCGGAGCACAGTAAGGTAGTAAAAAAAATACTCGAAATAATGGTAGATTGAATGCATACATCTGCCAGTAAAGCAGGAGTGTTAAACCACTGGCGAATTAATTAGAAAAAAACACTTGGTATTTTCTCACCCCACACACAAGCTTAATTCTTGCCAATTAAGGTTTAGTCGACAGCCTGCCCTGTAAAACGCCACCCCAGCCACTTTTGTGGGGTGCTTTGTTCGTTGTGATTTCCGAGCGACTCCATTTTCTGTAATTAAGGGTTCGTAAATTCATCTGAAATTGATGAAGAGACCCGAAATAGAGGTGTCGTAACAGGAGCGGTTCCGTTTATATGCAAACATTTAAACTAACTGCCGTCAGCTTTAAATGAAGACAGGGGTGTTTGTTTTTTGCAGATCTGGCAGTAGTTCACACGCTAGTATCTCACTGTCACCAACATTCTGCGGCTTCGTGACGCAACCGCGAGACTTTCGGCTCGCCGGAAAGTCTGCCAACCCTCCACTATTCGTTGCTGGCACCTCACGCTTTTTATTTTTAAATCCAGAAACTATTTGGAAGTGACTGGAGAATGCGACTGCTAAGTGGTGAATATACGATGTCTGGATTCACACCGAGTTATTCCGCAAATATTCGCATATTTGCATGATGCCTACTCTTGCGGATTGGCAGCTGATAGTATTGATTTCCGGACAGAAATTTCGACAAGTGTTAAGCATGTGCGCGGGGTAGAAAAGTGCCAGTCGTTGTTTAACAAATTCACTAGCGTCCTAACACTTCTGCTTTACTGGTAAACGTATGCATTCAGTCTACCTTTATTTCCAGTATTTTTTACTACCTAACTGCTCTCCGCGCCGAACTGTTTTTAAAAATTCAGCTTTCCTCTCATTAAACAATTAGGTGTGGGGTGTGAAGAACAATGAATCAATGTCGACATTTCTGCAGCACCGGCGAATGTCATCCTGCCGACGAAGTGCCGACTAAAAAGTCTGCAGAACAACACCTTTGAAAAATATAGTGGGCACTTCTCCATAGTTTTTCCCTGCCCCGCGAATATACTTAATCCTTGCGGAAACTTCTTATAGAAGTGCCTTTCGTAGACTTTACGGTTTGATCCAGCAGTATTAATTAAAAAATCAATGTGCGAACAACAAAAACGCCAGCGTTTATTCCTGCCTTTTTCGGCCAATCAGCGGCCGGTACCCCTTTCCTAGAAATCCGTCTAAAGCCTGGCGAGCAGGGCACGCGAGTCGGACATTTGAACTGTGCAGCTTTTGCGAAGAACTCAATGGGCTCAGCATCTGCGACTGACACTTGGTTTGGTCCATAACGCCAGAAAACGTTTGCAGCGGGCGGTACGCAAACGAACCTCTAGCCTTCCACGTTAGCACTGGATGATCTACACTAAAGGTATCGCGGACTAGTTGTCTTAGCCTCGTTTTGCCTTCACATGATGAGTTTGTTTCGCTTTAGACGACAGGATGCCCGTGCTCGGAATACTGACACGACAACAAACAGCTGACATAATCCATCATTTCTAACACATAGAACATCTCATAAAGACGTACTGTGCGGAGTTAGGAAATCATACACACAGGTAGAAGCCGTTTCTGACCCGCTAGGCTGCCCTCTGTCGCCGGCTTTTCTAACTGACGAGGCTGAACTCTTTGGTCGTTTTATGGGCATGAGAGACAACCTAAGATAATGGGGGGTCATCCCTTGGCACAGCAGAATTCTACCCCTCAGTAACCGAGACTGCAGTCTCCAGGGCCTTGACAGGAAGCACCGGCCAAACACGTACCTGCGGCGGAAACAGGCAGCCGGTAAAAAAATGCGACAACTCCCTCATGCGTCTGTTTTCTCGCACACAGGATGTCGACTTCTCGGCGGCTGAAACATCTCTTAATTCTCGACTGGCAAATCAGCTGAAGAAGGCAAAAGCTGTGGAAAAGAAGGCCCTCACCAATTCCCGAGAGGGTCTATCCCGCTCCGACTCTGTCAAGGTAAGCCGCACCCTTTCTTTTCGCCCTTGGTCCTATAATATGTTAGTGGTTTTTTTTTCAGTCAACCTCGTCACTGAACGCTCCGCGCATGAATAGGAGGCGTCTGACTAAACGAATTTTTGGCACCTGAGACGTTGAGTTCCAATCACAGTGACAAGTTTAACAAAAAGGTCTCGATGGACTGAAATCTACTCATTCTAGTAGGCAAGATATCAAGGGAGTTACAGATTCGGGGCACATTTTTGACGTTCTTGGAATTCAGGAGTCTCTCAGTAGATCAAATACCACAGAAATCTCCCTTAAGCCAGTATATGGGTGTCCTAGGATGCATTGCCGGATTGGAATGAGAACTCAGGTGGACAGAGAGTCACTTCACATCCCTCCCTCTCCGTCAAAATTATAAACAAGTCTCAGTTAACAACTGAGGAGGGAAAACATGGGTGAGCGGCCACGGTGGCGATCAGAAGAGCAGATTCCCACAACCCATCTCTTTTGTGACCTTGAACACCTTCATTCACAGCGGATAGAGTCTGATCCCGTGGTGCAGTTGGTGGATCATTCTCCGCCGAAGTTTCTGGTCCAATTCTCAGTTGGAGTCTAGCTTGTTGACAAACAGCTGACCGATATGCACACTACTCACTCGAACGTATCAGCATGAGCCCCAAAGCATCTTCGGTGTCTGACGAAAACGACGTGTAGCACTGCCTTACTCAACGATACTATCCTCACTCAGTAGCAACCTGGTTCTGAGATATTTTCAGCTAACCACTTCTTTTGGGAAAAGGCTGTCTGTCACAACGCATGTCCTGTTCGGGAACACTTTGGCCTTCACTGGGTTTGCAGATAAGGCAACTGGTTTGGTGGTCCCCTTTTCAATCGATGGCATATTAACGCTCCTGGCATGAATGTGGGATTAGTAGACTACGCGCTCCGTACGCTTAGAGCTGACATGAAATTTACTCGAACGAGACAGAGAGGAAGGCGCGGGTACAACGTCCTCCTTGTGGAGTACATTCGGCCGCCAACTGATGGCCCGCTCGCGTAACACACACCAAGTCTGTTGAACCTAGCTGCTTTGTGGCCTGTCAAGATTAAGTCGCCTAAGTTTGCTTACTTCGTGCCGCCCGTACGTGGAAAAGATGTAAATTAGCGTAGAATTGTGCGGAAACACGGTTCTGTAATTGACATGATTAGAAAAATTTCAATGTTACACTTACAACCAACTGTCTCCAAGCGTACAGTCAGAAGGGTATGGCGTACAGTCAGAAAGGCAGTATCAAGTTACGCGGGAAGAAGGCGGGAAATTCAAACAAATACTACGAGGGCTGGAGGAAAACAGAAAAACGTAACTTTCGGAGACGAACAAAAAAGTGTAAAGTATATGGTAAAGGGTGTCGATAAAAAGGGGACAACCTACGTGGGAACGTACACTCTTGGCACTCTCAGGGGCGCACTGATGGGTTCGATGCCAAAACGTGTGATGGAACGTTGGTCAAGACCTTGCTAATTTTAAAGGTCTGTAAGCGCCTGCTATGCTAGGATCAGCAAATCATAACTTTCGCAGCCTAGTACGCGCTGGCAGCTCTCTGACACCTGATTCCCTGTCGGTGGATACACTTGCGATCCCGCATTGTACACAGGTCGTGAGCATGGCTTCCCAGTCATTCTCCTCTACCCGACCCGTTGTGATGCTGTTGTTGTTGGTTACAATCCTGGTAAATTGTTGTGTGAACCAGGGGATGTGGAGTGGAGCGCCAAGCTGCGGGCTCGGCCACGCCATCCACCTGCGCCCTCTCTCTGGCCTCTGGTTCTTTTGACTCTGTTTTGACGCCGGGTCTAGGTTGGGAGTGGGGAGGAGGGAGTGCGATAGATGCTGCGCAAGTCTACTGTCACTGTAAATTTATTTACGCGCAAGTCAACGTGCCTGCCCTCACCTTGCTGTGTAGCACACAGTGGACATGGTCGGATGCGACAGTCGGGCTGGCAGGTTTCTTTAAATTCCCCCCCCCCTCCATTCGTATGGTTAACATTAGTCATTTAAAACATTTCTCCCTCGCAGCTCTCGCTCATAAAGACCCAGATCAAGGAACTGGAGGAGCAACTTAACTATTTGCTGCTGTGCAAGAACGGACTGAGGAAATAAGGAGACGGTGATATTTATTATTTGTATAGATCACTTCTTATTCGTCTAGCTTTATATCAAATACACCATGAAAGGCCCTGAAGGCCTGACAGACTTTTTTTAATTCACTGCCGCGCCCTTTATTCAAACAAAGCCAGTCGGCTGCTAATTAGCCTGCGCATTCGGGGGGAGAGGCATTCAACAAAAATGTCTCCGCTCTGTTGGATCAGGGCATTAATTCACCAATGATGCAAAAGTAATTAGGTTTGCGTTAGACCGAGTATCTATTACAGAGACAGCTCAAATCTCTCTTTCTCTATTTCGCTTTTTTATATGTAAGGCATTGTGCCAGAAATGGCAATACAGGATGCAAGAGAAATGTCGAAAGTCACGGTGCATGGGACGGGAGGACTTCGCAACAACTAGTTCAGAATAAAGGGGATAGACAAAATCATCCAGAATTCGATCAGCAAATTGTTTAACCATTGTGAAATGTCGTTTGTAGAATTCTTGGCTAGACGAGTGACGCGTATAAACCAAAACAGCTTTCGGTGTATATACGGTACTATTGATAGAATGCGGGTACTAAGGAAAAACGTACAAACCACAACAATGGACACCCTAGACAAATAATTCCTTTGTGACTGTTCGTGCAAATCGAATTTCCAGCTCAAGGTCAGAATATAAAAACTAGTTAATTTAAAGAACGCCGATCATGTTTAAAGGAGGGTTACAAAAAGGGGAAGGGGTAATGTCAACAGGGGCCAAAAGTGGAAGCACTTGCGAGGAGGGCATGGAGAATTCCAAACGTCGACCAACTGGATCCACCACCGTTGTATTATAGTATCGACTGAAAAGACATAAGAAACACCACCAGCAGCAGGAGAGAGCATTCGGAGGGCTCCTTTTAAAGAGGAGAGATCACAGGAGAACAATAAGGAATGAGAGGGAAAATTAAGGCATCTATTAATCTCCAGGTTCGGGATTGGGGTGTGTGACAGGGACGTGAACGACGAACGTAACAAACGAGATTAATATGAAGAGAGAATGAGAGATTTGATGGTAGTACCACCAAGGTACCGGAGAGAGGATTCCCTGTTGGCAAGAATGTCCAAGAATACAGGAACGTGAGAGGCTCGCAGTCGTAACACACACTGAACTGATTTATCATTGCTAAGTAGGAGACCATTTTCCAACGACCATGCAGAGACGTGATCCAAGTCAGACATGTCTGATTTTTGAGCGGACGACCAACAATCATATCGTCGACATATCTAACATACAGGCACTCGTTTGGCGATCTCAGGCCATCAGTGTGAATGGAGATGGCGTGAGGGCATAGAATGGAACCCTAGAGGGCTCCGCAGTTATCGGGAATAACAGCAGATTTCCGCCTGTTGGATTGGGCTGAGTGCGGGAAGTGAAGTAATCTCTAATCCAAGAAACGGTCCAACCAGGAGTCGCACGCGGATGTTTTGATCAAGAGGAGTCTGGCGCAAGACACTATTGAAGGCAGAGGACTGACGCAAATCATGACGAATTGAGGCAACTATATATGAAGCCCAGGTTGTTGTTGCAGTGAGGAAGTAGAGTACGCGGCCGCTGTAGCGGTCGTTGCATTCGTTGGAGCTTTCAGACCTGTGCAGGATCTCAACCCCAGATACTGTTAGGGCATAGAAGCGAGCAGGCGAGTTTCAGGAGGCAGTCGCGAAGGTGACATGATCGTTGGAACAGGAGTTTTACTGTCCTAACGTTTCGGGCTGGCACTCAAACCCGTCATCAGAGGCAGATAAGGGTAGCAGACTGCCCAGGTGTTGCAGTATTTACAGGATGTAGTTGCTAGGCCACCACATGCCCATCACAGTTGGCAACTCCTGAGTGCATCGCATTCCGACTGGCCAGGTGCTGCAGTATGCTGTTGCTTTGCCCCTGCGTGCCGGTCAAGATTATCGATTCCCTCCTTCATCGCACGCAATTGAGTTGCCGATCGCCGGATTTCGTTATCCGCGTGGGCACTTTGGCTTGCCGACATTAAAACCAGGACCAGTTGTCCTCCGCTCTCCGTCTTTGAGACTGTTAGGGCAGCCCGGAGCGTGACGCATCATTGTTGTCGTTCGCCTGTCACGCGCGACAGGCTAACCTCCGTGTTTTGCGCGACCTTCGGGTGCCGGCAACGCGCGAGGATTTGCCCAATCGGGTGCTCAGACCTCAGCCAATAGGAACACAGGAGTCAGACGAGAGTGTTGTAAGCGGCCCAGCTGTGCTAAATGTCAAAACCATCTTATTGGACCCTCAAAAAGAACACAAGTCAGTGGCCTAAGGGGAAGATTGGGGATTATTTAGGCGGACGGGAAGACGGATTGGAGTTCGGAAAAGGTAGAAAACATGGGGAGGTTCTTTGGCGGGGACTGGTTGGCCTGGAGACGATCCTTGGTTGATCCGGCAAGCGAGAACGGCGATGACTTGTGGATGCGCGTCGGGGAGGGGAGTTCTCCGGCCCAAAGTGCCCGAACGTCAGTTGTCCTCGATATCCATGGTGCCTCCAGTTGACGCGGGTAGGCTAAAGGAATAGACCAGTATCAAGAGTAAGCATGACAATGAAAGGGAGGATAACACAGAGGATTAGTCGCTAGAGCGATTGAGGCCGCAAAATGCCATACAGTAGATGGGTTAACTCATGAATTGTCAACCGAAATTCCGAAATACGTTTTCGCTTCGAAAAGATTAGTTAAGTAAGGTCGTAAAACTAGTCATCGTGCAGCATAGTTCTATAATGATCCAGTTACCTCAGAATGCCGGCTTTCAAAAGAACTTTTCGGCTGCAGGAGAAAACTATAGTCTGTAAAAATGACTACTTAAGCAGCATGCATTTTTCTCACCGATTTTCGATACTCTTAAAAATTTAATTATACTTCATGGAAAACATGCATAACAGCATTCATTCTTTCGCTCATTCGGTAGAAAATTTCGTCTTCTTCCAATTTTGTACTCGAAGGAAGGGTATAATACGGTTTTAAAAAAGTTTATAATTGGGAGATTTTTAATACCGTGAAATGGCCGTTCATGAAACGTCATACCTGCATTTACCAATGTGGCTTGTAAAGTTAATAACATGACTCAAATCCACTGCTAAATTTTATGAATACTATATGGTCTCCTTTTACCACCGTAGAGAAATATACGGCATGTAGTTTGGAAACCCTGAATGCAGGGGTAACAGCAAGTCGGGGTTCAAAATTATTCAGGAATTGAAAAGTTTTTTGGAAACCGAATTATACCCTTCCTTCGAGTATAAAAATGGAAGACGTCATTTTCCACTGAATGAGCAAAAGACTGAATACTTTTACGCATGTTCTTGCGTGCAGCCGGAAGAAAGTTCATTCGAAAGCCAGCATCCTGAATTATTATGGAGTTGTGCTGCACGATGATTGGCCTAACAACCCTACTTAATTAACCTTTTCGAAATAAAAACGCATTTCGGAATTCCGGTCGACATTTCATGAGTTAGCCCACCTACTGTACATGGCAGTCTTGCAATGACCAATAGGATTAAAGGTGGGAGGTGGCTAGCGCGGCGCCGTGGGGCCAGTGGATAACCGGCAGCGCGCTAGGAATGTAGCATGACTAAGCCAAAATCAGAATAGCTGTGGCTACACCCCTATAGTATAGCCCTTAAATACGTGGCCAAGGACAGAAGGATTGAGGGTTGGCGTATATGTTGAGTATCGCAGTAAAGTTGTTGTCTGTTGCGCACGGCAACCGACGACCTACCATTGGGAGACATGCCGCGGCGTCCGGCAGTACACGCGCCGTGCGTTAAGTGTCGGGGAGGGGGGAGAGAAAATCAACAAGTCGAGTTCAGCAGTTGCTGTCGGGGCATCTAGGCCTTCACCAGCTCCTTGGGGCCGCCTACTGACGAGAAGATAGCAACTGTTGAAATGAACCGCGTCGACTACAACGAGAGAGCCAAAATCTACCTCTCCGACTCAGTCCTGTCTGCAGAAGGAGGAGGTGCAATCGCTGGAACAAGAGGTTTTTTGGTCTGACGTCCTGTGGCTTGTCACTAGCCTCCGTGTGCTCGAAGCCAATCAACGCTGTCCCTCCTCTGATTGGCTGGCGGACGCGGAGACAACGAAAGGCGCACACACGAGCTACGTCTGAGCACCTCGAAGGCGGACACCGACGACACAGCTGGCCTGGAGAGCGCGCTCCCGGCGACTGCTTGCAGCGCTTTGTGTACTCTCTTCCTCAGCAGTAAAGGTTATTTAAACCAACCTGTCTTGCCTGACTTCTGATTTGGGAATCTTTGTCTGTCGACCACACCACTTCCGACAGTCCATTGGCAGCGAGTCAAATTGCCAAATCATTATCACACCAAGGGTCCACAACATTTAGTGCATTTCAGCAGATAAAGACTCGGGTGTGGACCAACAATCCATCGTCGCATCAGTTGCGACTCCAGCAATGAATGCGCGGGCCGCCACTCGGCATGTTGTTGCGTGGCAACTGCGGCCTATAAATACTGCGCCCTTTGCGCTTCCGCCACCCTTATCTGCGGCTGTCGCCGACGCTGGGTTCGTGTGAGACTCCGAAAAGCCGGACCAGTAAACTAGCTCCATCGACCACATCTTCTGAACTGTCCCCATTGCAGACCAGATCGATGATCGGTCAGGTGACTGGATTTGTAAATCAGCTTAGACGCAAAAACAGACGGAATGCTAGGAATCCTAAAAATCCAGAGTCTAATGAAACCTCATGCATCCCGACATGGGCATTTTTTACCAATGGCAAAACACAAAGGCGGATCATGGGAACGTCGATAGGTCTCCAACTCGCATGTCTTTGACGGTCTCAAACGTACCTTTTGGCGCCGATACGTAGGCGGCACGTTTCTTCTAATATAGAGGCGCAGGCTATAGGGCTTTTACGAGCTATCCAAAACACACAAAACGTACCACAAGTGGACGAACATAAGTCAGTTCCTCAGTTATCACAGAAAACGCCCGGTGCAACTTTGCTGGAGCTCACTTCTAAAGATTGAAATTGAAATGCAGCGACCGAAAGGATCGAGTAAGGGAACCCTGGCACCAACGCGGCCCATTAGCAAGGGCCAGCTACCCTGGAAACTTCATCAGCCGCCGTCGCACTGTACATGCCCACAGCAAAAATCAGCAGGGAGAGCGAGAGCTGTTGATGCCCTCTCATCCTCTGAAACGCATAGCGAATAGATCAGGGGCGACAGAACGCTCTGTTGTAGATATTGCTCCTTGTCCGGTGGCTGGCATACGAAGGCAGTTTTCCAACCTGGTGTAGTTTATCAGGCTCTGCGCCACAAGTGTCCCCGTCATTATGCAAGCCAGACCACACGATGAACCAAATCACGAATGTGCTAGCACAACTGACGACAAGGCTTGGAAACGAGGTCCTGCGGGAAAATCGGGAAGCCCAGCCGCGTCCAATACGGGAACTGCGGAAAAGGAGTTTTCAAGGTAGGGTCACAAGAGAGCAGTAATGAGTACGTGGAAAAAATAAGAGAACAGCACAGGTCTTACAGGTAAATAAGCCAGTTTGTTTGAGTGGGCACTAAAACATCAGCGTAAGCAGCGCGCAGTACAAAAATTTACCGCAGGTAAATAGAAAAACTAATTCCACGAAGAATAAGAACGATTGACCCGTCAAGGTCATCAAAACTCAAACGCCCAAGAATGAGACCAATCAGACGCAAACCGTAGATGGAAGTTGCAGGAAGTGGATGCTGAATGACTTCCTAAACCCCAACGCCAACCCTATTCCCAACCGTAAAACCCGGGCCCTAACGTAACTGTCCATCATAATCGTAGCAGTCCGCGAAGCACCTCGAAATGGAAGAATCCGCAAGTATTACTGCGCCAGCTGAAATCAATAATAGTATGAAAATGATAATTTGTTGACCATAGAGGACCGCGTTTCCGAACTTGGGGTGGGGGGGGGCTGATGTGCTGACCCAAGTCACAGTCCACGCTCCGTAAGAGAAACGATAATCTGACGTCGCGGGGACAGGGGGAATGGCGCAGTCCATAAACAGACATATCGATTTTTTCATATTGACCCCACTGTGAAAAACTCGGCGCCTCGGTGGGATTCGAACCCACGCAGTAAGGAGAAGGCTTTAGTACATCCAACGCTCTAACCACCTGAGCTACGAGGCCCCGCCGGACGACGCGAGTTTTATCACACTTGGGTCAAGTTACCCGCCCAACCTACTGCAACGTCTGGAATCCGCCAAATCGGATACAGTAAGTTGACTGCCCAAGCAGGATTTCCTAAGTAATTCACCTAGAATCCACCAGATGACTACTAGGCTCACGTAATTCATTGATATTTTGGTAGATTTTTCCAACGCCGCACGCGCATTGCCAACCCTCGCGACCCTGTTCCCAGCCCAGAACACACACACACGGTCGACGCACTGTGAGAAATCAAAAACCGACTGCATATTTGTTGCTTAATTGCCACCTGATGGTGGCATCCCACTGGGGCCCGAAGACCTGTTGCAGTTTTGGCAGTGGGTGTACCTTAGACACTACAATAATCCATGCACAGTCCTGTTTTGGAGGTGAAGGGAAAGACACCAGTAGAAGGAGTGCATTCTGTGCGGAGGCTTGTAGTGGTGGTCACATCCCATCGGCTCATAGCCGGCTTTAGGCCTGCGCACTTCTCCCTGCTAGGGTGGCGTTGGCGCGAATACGGCAGTCATGTGAGAGCCGCTCAGTGTCGCAGACTAGTGAATCTATTGGATTATTACGAATTTTGTGTGCACCTCTGATTGGCTGTCCTCGAGGCTGGCTATGCGCATATTCCATTGGCTCGTACGCCGTGATCAAATGATTCCAGGCGCGGCTAGTGTCGCGGAAGCAGGCGGTGTATACCCGTTTGAGACATTTCAGGCTTAAACTAATGAACTGACCGTTGGTCGAAATCTGCCCCGCCTGTGCCCGCTACTACCCTGGCCGGTGACCTTATTGAGGGCAGCGCAATGTGTGGTAGTATCTCCACAGCGCACCAATATGCGCTTGGATGAAGAGGAGTAGATGGCTGATCTGACCCGTCGTTTCGCGATTTTTCAAGAACGCATAATGAGGACTGGCTGCCCGGTGGGAGGAGATATATACATGCAACGACTCTTATAGCCACTCATGTCTACAATCTCATTATATGCTACCAGCGATTCTGAAAGGTGCTTTCGCCTCGAACAGACCACTTAGGTATGGTAGTTATATTAATTACCGTGCGGCGTAAACACAAGCTGTTTCAGTCACGCGAAAAATGCTGGCGTTTGAATGAGCTTCTTCACGGCCGTCTGCAAAAACCGCACTTTATGGAGACTGATTACTTAGCTAGTATGAAATATTCTCATTGATTTTCCATGCCCCAACTATAGTTTATAGAAGGTTTGCGAAAAATATTTTTTCTCATAGACATATGAAAGCAAATTACGCCTTCTTCAAAGATTATACTTGAAGAAAGAGTGTCTTTCGGTTTTTGAAAGTTTCCCCAATTTTCAAACATCTTTGGCCCACTTACCGTTACACCTGCATTCAAGGTTTTTAAACTGCATACTGTATACATTTAGTCGAAGGAATATCATGCACTTCTTTACACCGCCAAGTAGAGGACATATAGCACACATACAGTTGTGCAATGGATCAGGGTCAGGTTGTATACTTCACAACTAGCATTGATAACTGCACTGATGCTCTGCTGCGTGAATAGGTATTCCAGCATCTCAAAAATCTCATAGTCAAAAAAATTCTAAGACCGAAATATGCGTTTTCTTAGTTTATAAAATTTGAAGAAGACGTAATCTGCTACCATATAAGTACAAGAATAAATGTTTTTGCGTATGTTTTCTATAAAATGCATTTGAACTTGTATGGATGTCGAAAATCTATGGGAAAAAAAGTCATATGACTTCAGTGGTCATTTTTACCGATGGCATGTTTTACAGACGGTCGAAAGATGGCTCATTAGAAAGCCCGAATTCTGATGTGACTAAAATATCTAGGGATTCTGCTGCATGGTAATCAGTATTACAAACCTATCTAAGTAGTATTTTCGAGTTGAAAACATATTTTGGAATTTCGGTTAAAATTTCATGCGATAGCACATGTACTGTAGTATGGATTGCTGTTCGTTATGCGACCGATCGTGTGACTTCTCGGAGTGAACTCCAAGGCAAGACGGGGCGTCTTTGTTTCTTCTAGCATCAGGCGTTGTTCTCTTGGGATTTTAATGATCTTGATCACAGATGACAAGGCGTGGGCCCCTGACTCCAATGGTAAGAAGTTGACTCTCTGACCGGCTGCATCCGGGTCCGAATATTCCCAGCTTGGCGTTTGGAGTAGGGATGGCTGCCGGAACCGCTGATCAATTAAGAATGACCTTGCCCGTTGTTGAGATGCCACAAAAGGAGGACGCAGATGCTCTTTGCTGACCTCCGATCCGTTGGTGCTTCTGGACGACTTCATGGTCCAGATCTTGATGAAGGGGGCTAGAGAGTAAAAGCTCAACTGCAAGACACCACTTGCACCCTGGAGTGAGTTATCATCACCTCACCCAATTACTGATATACTCATGAAAGCGGGCAGCTAGCCGTTTTTGAGTCCATTAGTGAATATATTTCCCTGGTAATGCACGGACGTTAGTATCCCCTACGGCCGGTGGTTTTACTCTTTAATCCAAGAAGGTACCTATTTCCGTCTCCTAATCCCAACTCTCCTGGAATTAGACGCAATACCACCTGTAATACGGAGTATCCATTCCTGTGTTCTACCCGTCCCTCTAGCCCACGCCTGCTTATGCAGAACAGAGATCGACAGAGACTTCAAGGCCTATCAGAGACAGCACGCTGGTCAACTAAGCATTGTCCACTAGTCGAGAGGCGTTACTGGACTTACCATTTCTAGCTTATTATCTCTCGCCGGTCAAATGTGGCAAACAAATCCCAGTCACCTGTACTACGGGACCGATGGTAATAGGGGGTTTTTGGAGGTGGGGCCGGAGAACGCACAGGCGACGAGGTCAAGTAAGTGTATACAAAAGAAAAGCTATTAGGAATTCGCGGCTGTACTTTGATTGGTTGAGAAGTAGTTGCCCTAACCCTAACCCCTAACCGCAAACCCTAGGCCCTAACGCCAGCCCTAACCCTTAACCGCAGACCTAAACCCTTGCCCTGAAACATCCAACGCGAAAGTTAGAAGGAGACGACAGGCCGAAAGTCAAGAAGGACCACCGGCATTGGGCCAAAAAAGATAAACACGGCAACAAAGAAACAAGGCTGCCAACAGAACACACACCGCAACGCACGGCAACACCCTGCCGACGTAACCACACCAACTCAAAGTACTTAAGTGGGTCAACAGTATTATGTCGATCAGGTGCGACTACATAACACATCTTACCCTCTCGCCAGCTAGTGATGCCTCCAACTCCAGGTAGGGCTGTGGTTTTGCCTTAAATAGGGTAGCACACGTGTGAAGAACTCTGTCAGAACTGTTGACGAGTCAGTTACGAAGGCGTTCTCTAGCCCCTTTTATGCACTGCCAACAGCGTAAGCACGAACGTGTTCGGAATAAGCATTGATTTGCTGGTTCTGCAGGGTTAAAGTGAGAGGATGAAGCGTGCAGCGACCTTGTCACTAGCGCCAGACATGACAGACCCTGTGTGACACGCTTGTACGCGCATACCAACAGCACTTCATTCGTTTGTCATCGCGAGGCTGCATGGCATCTCCGGCCAATCACGGCCATCCACGCGAACCAATCAATTTCAAGGAGACATGTCTGGTACTTCTAGTCTGCGAGACAGACCGACGTGCCTCACCCGCCCATGCAGCTTCCTAAAAATATACTTATGTAGGAAATGCAGTTCTACTTCCTCTGGCGTGTTTCTCCCCCCCCCCCCCTCCCAAGTTGCTACTTGGCTCGAAGTTTATAATAATTACGACACATTCCTGACTTCAGCTACTACGGTAGCAGCTATCGGCAGGAAGGCCTTGCTACGCAAGCATGACTGAACATATGATCACTCGTTAACGCGTGTTTGGTAGGTTGACCAAACAGAACGCGAGAATACCGGCCAGCCAGCTCAAACGGACAATTTATCCATAGTTGAATGGTCCTGCATAGATTCCCGTGCTTTGTTGGCAAGAGAAGTGAACGGGTGCAGGGTTGGCAGCATGCGAGTGTGTGTGTACGTGTGTCGCATGATGGTGGGCGTTTGAGGTAGAGGTGTTGAGTTCGGCGTGATTCACCAAAAGATTAGACCTACTCCAGAACAATGACAGTTTGGCGCAAGGTGTGAAACGGAAAGGTTAAGTGACCTGTTTAAATCAAGTTAGGAATGTTTGCACACGTGTCATATGCCGAATCATGGATATCCTGTACTGCCGACGGTGTGTACTTTAAGTAAAATGTGCACTTACGCAGTCCCGATGAGAACATGAGGCTGCTCCTACGTGAGTTTATATTCTTGCCAGTTGAATGCGATGTAATTTTCCCCCTACATTGGAGAAGCAGCAACACTGCCCTCATTATTCCTGGAGAAGTAAAGAAGCGAGGCTCGTCGATTGATGGGGCATTTTCTGCGTATACATAAACACCATTAATATGTATTTTGGCAGATTTTGAATAATTTATATGGACCCAACTGTGAAAAACTCGGCGCCTCGGTGGGATTCGAACGCACGCAGTAAGGAGAAGGCTTTAGTACAGCCAACACTCTAACCACCTGAGCTACGAGGCCCATCCGGACGACTCGAGTTTAATCACATTTGGGTCAACTTTACCCGCCCAACCTACTGAAACGTCTGGAATCCACCAAAACTGATACAGTAAGCTGACTGCCCAAGCAGGGTTTCCTAAGCAATCCACCTAGAATCCACCAGATGACTATCAGGATCACGTAATTTATAGGTATTTTGGCAGATTTTGAATAAGCCTTCTCCTTACTGCGTGGGTTCGAATCCCACCGAGGCGCCGAGTTTTTCACAGTTGGGTCAATATGAGTAAACACTATTGTCACAGACACCGGTTCGGCTGATTCTACATGGGTCTACATTATACGTGGCATCTCCTATCATGTTAACCGAAATTCTGAAATGCGTTTTCGAAGTGGAAAGATCATTTATTGATTATCGTGCAGAATAATTCCAAGATATTTTAGTCATGCCGGAATACCGGCTTTTTTACGCAGTTTTTCGGCCGACTTCAAAAATCACACTCGACAAAAAATGAGTCCTTAGGTGGTGGGAGACTTTTCCACTGGCGTTCAATGGCTCATAAATTAAAGTAGCAAATTATGTTTCCTTCAAGTTTTAGACTTGGAGAAAAGGTTTCATCCGGTTTTAAGGAACGTTTTGGATGAATTGGTCGACAGGCCGTGTTTGATCGGTATTCTTAAGCTCCGTATGACCGAAACCTCAGCAGTTGTCTATCATGTACGTTGTAACGATGGAGACTGCAATTACGTTGGGCCAACCGGACGGAAATTGCAGACCCCCCAACATGAGCACAAACTGGCAACTCGGAGACTAGACCCAATCTCACAGCTTGCGGCTCACATCGGGAAACTGGTCACAGTTTTGATTTTCAAGGAGCAGCCGTCTTAGGCAGGGGCACCTCAAGGACAGAACGTCTCACACTTGAGGCTTGGCACTCAGATGCCAACTCCATCAACAGGCATCTTGGCCTTCCTTCGGCCTATAAAGTCCTACGTCACCACATACGCCCTGACGAAGACGAGGCAGTCGTACAGAGCCTAAGAATACCGAGCGAACACGGCTGGTCGACCAATTCATTCAAAAGGGGGACGCAAACGCAACTAACCAAAACTCACAAGCGACGGCCGGTAGGCCAAGGCAACGAAAGAATAAAAAATCGATCAGCCCAAGGCCAACTAATCCGGCTGTTTATTCAAAATTCTGATCGATTGTTTGCACTAGACGCTTTGATAATGAAGAGCCGCCCAAGCTCTTCGAATCGTCAGCCAAACAAGTCCCTCGATCCGGTGAGCACTTCTCTTCCCTCAAATTCCAGAATAGTTCTGAACCCGGCTTGCTGTTACGTTCACATTTAGGGGTAGGGTCGTTTACGCTCTCCTGGTCCCAAGTGTAGGTGCAGTGTGGGCATTGACAGGTAAAGTAAGCCGAAGGAAAACACTGAACGCATTAGGGGGCAAGTAGCCAAATGTAAAACGGAAAAGGGCAACCTGATGTCCCGGTTTAGAGGTAAAGTTGGTTTTGCGGTTTGGTTAGTGCCATGCTGAGTACTGAGTTCCGAGTTAGAACTTGTGTTAAGTTAAGGGTTGGACTACGGTTGAGGTTAGGATTAGGGTTTTGGTTACGGTTAAGATTAGAGTTAGGATTTGTGTCAGGGCTAAGGTTGCTCATAGGCCTAGGGTTTGTGGTTAGTTTATAGTTCGGTATAGTGTTAAGTTTAGGGTTAGCGTTAGGTTTATAATAACGCTTAGGATTAAGTTTACTTCTGACGGGTTAAATTTACCCTCAGGTTTGGGGTACTGCTGCCTCGCGTTTTCTGTCAGCCAGGTCTTTCGCGGGGAGTCCAGGCTTCCTTCAATCTCGCGGCAGGCTTGTCATGCATCAAGTGATATTTTCCGTCTTAACCTCGGCTACTTTTCCCACTACCGACTTCAGCGCTCCCCCCTCGGCTTACTTTACTTTCAATGCCCATATTGCGCTTAGACTTGGGACCATGGCAGCGTAACCGACCCTTACCCATTCAGGGTTGCCAAAATACATGTTGTATGTATTCCGCGTAGGGAAAATCCCACATTACTATACACTATTCAGAAGTCACTTAAGGGCATCGAAAATCAATGGGGAAAATTTATACCGATTAAGCAGTCATTTTTATGGAGCGTACATTAGGTGGGCTAACTCATGAAATGTCGCCTGAAATTCTGAAATGCGTTTTCGATTCGAAAAGATTAATGAAGTTGGGTTGCAAAACTAATCAGTCTGCAGTATAATTCTATAATAATTCAGTTACCTCGGAATTCTGGCTTTCGAAGGAACATCCTTCCGGTTGCATACAAAAACTATACTCTGAAAAAATGACTACTTAAGCAGAATGCATTTTTCTCACTGATTTTCGATGTTCTTAAAAGTCAATTATGATTAATGAAAAATATTCATTCTTTCGCTCATTCGTTAGGAAATGACGTCTTCTTCCATTTTTATACTCGAAGGAAGGGGATAATTCGGTTTCCAAAAACTTTTCACTGCCTGAATAGTTTTGAACCCCGACCTGCTGCTACACCTGCATTCAGGGTCTCCAAACTACAGGCCGTATATTTCTTTACGGTGTTAAGATGAGACCAAATGGTATTCATGAAATTTAGCGGTGGATTTGAGCCATATTGTTAACTTTATAAGCCATATTGGTAAATGCAGAGACATGACGTTTCATGAACGGCCATTTCGCGGTATTAAAAATATCACAATTATAATTTTTTTAAAAACCGAATTATACCCCTCCTTCGAGTACAAAATTGGAAGAAGACGAAATTTTCTACCGAATGAGCAAAAGGACGAATGTTTTCCATGAAGTATAATTGACTTTTTAGGAGCATCTGAAATCGGTGAGAAAAATGCATGCTACTTAAGTAGTCATTTTTACAGAGTATAGTTTTTGTATGCATACGGAAGGATGTTCCTTCGAAAGCCAGAAGTCCGAGGTAACTGAATTATTATAAAATTATACTGCAGACTGATTAGTTTTACAACCCAACTTCATTAATCTTTTCGAATCGACAACGAATTTCAGAATTTCGGGCGACATTTCATGAGTTAGCCCACCTACTGTAGTTTATGGGGGCGGCTAAAAAGAAATCCATTCAAAAGCCGGTAGCTCGACATTATTTAAATATATTGAACTTATGTTGCGTGACAAATGCTGGCTGACAGGTGTCTTCAGATCAAAAAATTAACTTGGGTGGGATTGCACTACTAATTATCGTGCAACACCATCCCAAAATATTTTATTTACTTCTGGATGCAGGGTTTTGAACGAACTTCTTTCCGGTCACCTGCATAGACCACACCGTAAAGCTGATTACTTAGGTGGTATAAATTTTCTCCACCGATTTTGGTGTTCCTATAAATCCAAATATATTTTATAGGAAACGTGGACAAAAGTAATATTTCTCGTGCTCATTTTGGTAGCAAATTACATCTCTCTTAAATTTTGTATTTGATGAAAGGGGTTTTTCGCTTGTATAAAGTCTCAGGCTATGGGTCTTTTAAGACCGTGAATCAGCACGTTTACTAATGCTACTTATAAAGTAGCCAGTATGGCACATCTTCCGCAAATGTTATGTGCAATTTATGACGCCTTGTTGACACCCCGACAGTTTGACCGTCGTTGCCGACGATGTCCACCGTGTGCTCCCCAGGAAGGTGAAATAGGCACGATGATTTGCGCGCGATTTAGCTTATGGTGAATGTAGAATTGCGCTGCATCTGCCGCACCCTCTCCTTCCCCCTCCACCTGAACGCGGTGTCAAGACAGGGTCAAGAGGACCGGAGGCGGGGAGGGCACAGGTGGATGGCACGATCGAGCCCGAACCTTGGTGTTTCACTCCACACCCCCCGCGCTCCACACAGCAAATAACCAGGTTTTTGATCAGCAGTAACAATGTGGGGGGGGGGGGCATGGATCCTAGCGTGCGCGACCGGTGGCGGAAAATGGGTCTACCACCGCACCCCGAAATGTTGGCATCTGTTATGACGTGCAATGCGATAACGCCTGCAGCAGCAGCGGCCGCATGGTCCCTTCGTGGTAATTTCGGCACCAAGTTTACTCAAAATCTGTCATCATTTTTTGGTGGTTCCCACCACGCGCTCGTATTATTTGCCCCTAAGCCTGTGGTTCATCTCAATTTCATCACAAATGACAAGGACAATTACAACCTGGTTAGAAATCAGTGGCCTGCCTTTAAATCGTTTGTAGTGGGAGTGACTTCTGCAGCGTCCTCTTCGCATGCGCATCATGTTTTAGTGACAAGAAAAAGTAAAGACTACTGGAGAAGACCGCCGGTTATTGGTCCACAAGGCCGATTTCGCGTCCGACAGTGGTGCGTATTCTGTGGACACTTTGGACTGCGTCATCTGTAACTGGCTCGAATCGTTTCAGAGCACAAAAAGGAGTCGATTGAACGTGGAATCAGAGCTTAATTTTCCTGCATTGATAATTCGGATGCGGATAAGATTGAGAGTATTATTATTATTATTATTATTATTATTATTAGTAGTAGTAGTAGTAGTAGTAGTAGTAGTAGTAGTAGTAGTAGTAGTAGTAGTAGTAGTAGTAGTAGTAGTAGTAGTAGTAGTAGTAATTTTCACGGCACACTTTCTCGAGAAATCACCCGACTGCGTATAGGCGGCAGTGCTTGAGTTCATTTTCGCTGTACCTTGGCAAAGCCAAGAGCCTTAAAAACAAGAAGTTGCCGAGTGTAGCGAAAGTCAAATCAAATGCGAAGCAAGGCTTCCACTGCCGAAGAATGGACATCGTCTTTGGCTTACAGCAGTGCGTATCCTTATGTGACCTTGATCTGTCAAAGGCGATCCTTTCGCATCCGGAGCTTACGCCCACCCCCACATTGTTTGTCAGAACGTGTCATGTCTTTGTGTGGGCGGCATGCTACCCGGCGTGTTCTGGACATCGCTGTACACTGTCCGGGCCCGCTCGCCCACACAGGACACGGCCAAACGCCTTTGTTGATGGCCGTGATCTCTAAGATTTGTCGGTCGGTTAGTAACAATAATCTGTTTTGAAGAAGGACACACGATCGCTGGGGCAAGACCTTTATTAGCCTGATGTTTCAGATTCCTGCACGAATCCATCATCAATCCATGTCAACCGGTGCACACGCAAAAGGGACAAAAGGTCTAACCGCACGGACACCAAATTTTGGCGGGCGCTTCCGTATGTCAAGAACGTTTCGGAAGCTGTCGGCCGCCTTCTCGCACCACTTGGGGTTGGAGTGGCACACAGACCAGAGGCAACCATCAGGCGTCTGGTAATGAAAACAAAAGACCCACTGTCACGGCAAGAAACGTCTGGAGTCGTTTATCGGATCTGATGCAGTTGCAGAAAAAGCAACTACGTCGGAGAAACCGGAAGACAACTCCGAACGAAAATGGCCAAACACGCGGCAGCGGTGCGGAGAAATGACGTCAGCTCTCAAGTTGCGGCTCATTCGACGAGCTCCGGTCACACATCCAAATTCGACGAGGCCGAAATTCTCGCGAGGGGTGACAACCGCGTGAGCCCGGAGCTACTTGAATCATGGTTTACTGGCCGCCAGTCAATTAACAAGTGTAATGAACTTCTCCTTCCATACTCTGTGCTAAAACTTCGCCTAGGCGGAGTAATTAGCCACGCGGAGAGCGCACATGCGAACACTTTTCCCAACACCAGGGTCAGTGAGTCAGATGGTCGAGCAATCATCACACCAACATCCAACGCACGTGATGAAATTGCAGCAATTAACGACGCGAATGTCGGCCATCAAACAATTAGCGCAACAAGTGCAACGATCCCGGATGAAGGGGGGAGCCGTGAATGTTCATAGGTATGCGGTAGCATGACGACTACATCCTATAAATACTGCAGCCCCTTGTGCGTGAATTACCCGTATCTGCTGTTGTCTCTGATGCTGGATTCTAGCAGGAATCCGGAACGTCAGACTAATAAAGCTCTTGTCCCAACGATCTTGTCTCCTTCCTCAGGACTACTTCCTGGGACTCGTTTCTTCGTTTCATTTGGCAATAATCTGTTTCGTCTTGTCTATGCGTCCCCCTTGGAAGGTATTCGGTTATCCATTGTAGTTTTAATTAAGATAAATCATTTCCTAGCTCTAGACATACAGGGAGGACGAGCAGTGGGCGCTTACTTGTGCCAACTGATATTTTGGCCAAAACGACTATTATCTGTAGACTCAATCTCGTGTTTTGCAGTTTTTTTCCTGTCCAATGTCCAGCGCGTTGTTTACTTCGCTGGAGTCACGTAAACCTGCCGCATCACCTCAGCAACGTGTACAGTGTATATCCTTATCGTCCTTTCCGCCTCTTTCCCTCCTGTGTCTTGGGCTCAGTAGCTTTCAAGAGCTTTTTATGAATGATTCCACAGGAGTCGTCCTACACCGTTTTATTTATTGTCAGAAGCAACATTTTTTGCCCTCCCAAAACAATTCTCCGACTGTATGCTTTTCACCATCTTGCTTTTGCTCAACGCCCTGTCCGCATTGTGAACAGAAACTACTGAGGTATACGACAGCCTACAACACTATGTATATATGCGTGCATTTTTGTGTTTCCGGTCCCATCGGGTTGTCAGGGTTACGCTTGGCTGCATAAACGTAAACAAGCCCCAAACAGCTCTTCATCAATCTTACCACCAGACTCTGTCGTCTTCCCCTTGGATATATATATCAAGCAAAGGATTTCAGAAATTATTCAGTGTAGGACATGGATTAAAGTCTCTTGGACATGACTTTTTAGGGTCAGACCTGAAATTTCAATGAACATTCGAGTCAAAGAAAATAAACTACGGTGGACTAACCGCGTAATGCCAATTCTACAAACAAGCAGTACTGCGAGTAGCATGACCGTCAAAAGTCATGTCCTAGAGACTTAACACCATGCCCTGCATTGAACGATTTCTGAAATTATTCACTTGATTCTTCTTTGGAGTTCATATACCAGAAACCGTATAGGGAACGCTAGGGGACCCAGTGAGGGGACGAACCCCACGCAGCTGTGTCACGCAGCGGCGGCATACCGGCGAAACCCGTGTCTGGGTTTTTAGTTAGTACCCATGTCGGGAGTACGTTATAATGCCTTTGCCATATTTATATGATTTATACATTATTTATATATACGATTTAATGGACCTGGTTGTATTCATACTGATGTTTCGGAAACCCTCACGTTTCCATTGTCAGAGTCACTCGCTGTCCCTTCCTGTTGGCCTTGATCCGTCCATCTTTGCTGTTGGCTGGTTCTGACCGCTGGCGGACTTGCGTAGCTTGCGCTCCCCTTCGTGGCTGCCGTGGTTGCCGCTAAGTCAGCGTGCTTGTCGGCCTCCCCCCATCAGATGGTGGACTGGTCAACCGTTGCTGCCCAGGCGTGGTGTTTTCGGCCTCGGGGCACGTCCATGAGATGGTGTGCCACTTCAGTCACGTGACCTCTGGTTGGCGCGTTCCCTTTTCACTTCGAGCGTCTTCAGCCGGTTCCGTGTGATTTCTTTCGCCCGTCCTATTGTTCTTGTCTGGGCCGACTCAAGCCTCGTGCGGAGCGTCTGACAGGCGGGATGTAGGTCTATAGCTCGGTTAAAAGTGCCAGTCGTGGACCAACTTTCCAGCATCAGTCTGGCCATCTTATCATTGGCTCTACCGATCACTCTTGCTTTCCCCAAGGCGAAACTGTGGTTCTACTGCTGTGTGTGTGGCCATAGACCAGCGACAGCTTATCCTTGTTGTTGATTGGGAGCTGGTGCTCATGCAATCTTGCGCCGAGGCGTTTGCCTGTTTCACCAAAATGCCTCGCATCACAATATTGGCATGGTATGCAGTAGACCACCGCCGATTGTTCTGTCGCTGGCAGCGGGTCTTTAGGCCTCATAATTTTGCTGTGTGATTGTGGATGCCGGTTTATAAGCCACACTAATCCCAAAAGGTTTCAAGATTCTTGTCTCCGCCTCTGAAACGTTCTTCACACAGGGGATCGACAGTCAGAACCTTGGATTCTCATTGCTCGACAGCCCAGAGTGGGGTCTCCCGAGACAGTTTCATACGAACGACCTCGGGTAACCGTTGGCTTCAAATAAGGCATGTAAGTATTTCACCTCCTTCCTGTCACCGTCGTTGCTACAGTGTGTTTGGGCGGGTTGGAAAAGCGTCCTGATACAGCCGCGCTTGCGACCGACGGGGTGGTTGCTTTTGAAGTGAAGGATGCGCCTAGTGTTAGTCGCCTTACTGTAGACCGTCATCTATATATTCCTGTCTGCTAGTTTTGTAAACTGTACGTCGAGGAAGGGTAATTGGTTTTTCACTTCTTCTTCTTCTTCAATGGTAAACTGTAGATCAGGGAAAATCATATTCAACAGTGCTTTAAAAGACTGCACGTCGCTTCTTTTTATTATGACTAATGTGTCGTCAACATATCTGGCGCAGAACTTTGGGAAGTGCGACCTAAGTACCGGCTGTCCAAGCCTCTGCAAAACTGCTTCGACAATTAGTCCAGACGGAGGCGAGCACATCGGCGTCCCCTTTTTTCCTTATGCGCTTGGCAATTAAGTGTGAAGAAAGTCTTAATGCACAATTCTAGGTGCTCAATGATATGCACTCGTTTGAGCTGTTGATCGGTCTTATAATACTTCTCTTGGAGGAGACCGTCAACAGTGTCGATGGCCAGGGGGGGGGGTGAGATGGGAGTGAGTAGTGAGACCACGTCAAAGGACACCATAACCTCTTCTGTCTCAATTTGGCGACCATACATCGCCACTGGACCCCACGCAATGTGCCCACGCTGTCATCGGGCATTTCATGCGCGGAACGGCCTCGTCAGTCACCTTCGGACCCGATGCACCAATCACCCTATAGCTACAATTGCTGCTTCCACGACAACGCCTCCTCCAACCCCCACGTCGACGCCCGCCCTTGCCAACTTTGCTTCGAATTTCCGTGTCGCACTACCGTCGGCCACTACCACCTCCAGTATCTATGCCACAGCTGCTGCAGCGACGATGAACACAACTACCTCTGCCACCACCGCCAGCGACCAAAAGGCTCCTGGCACCCTAACAACAACCAATACACTAACCGTCACCACCCCCATCGCCGGCGATGTGGGTCCGGTCCCAGCTTGTCCTTGATGCGACCGCACACTCACCTCACACATCGGCTTGGTCGGTCACTTGCGGATCCATCGTACGAAGACTGGCGAACCAGTACACGGGGCACCAACACACAGTCGCCGCACCCGCCTTCATTATCCGCGCACATCCATCCGCCGCATGGGTATATTCAGTCACGTGCGCATCCATGACAGCGGAACAAACCATAGTACTGATTTACCTAGGACATCTAACAAATCCACCAGCCCTAGTACAACCATTTTCTCATCGCCCTGCGCGCCCACCACTAGCAACAGCAGCACCACCACCACCGAAGCAACTCCTGACCTATCCTGCCCACATTGTCACCGCACATCCACCTCACGCATCGACCTGATTGGTTACCTGCGAGACTATCGCGCAGTCTGGCGGACCAGTCCCTGGAGCACCAACACAAGCCAGACGCCATCGACTTAACTACCTTCATTGACCTCGGATATTCAGTCCCATGCGTACTCGCTAGAACCAGCGGTAGATCACCGCCAGCCATACCACACCATCACATCCCTCCGCACGAGCACCTACAACGCACACCAACGTCGCCCATCAGCACACAACAGGCACCTCTCACGTAAGCGGAGTGTGCTTCTCGGCCCTTCTGCTGCAGGTGTGATTCGAGCCTGAGTCTATCATGAGGCGCCAAGCACCGTGACTTGGAAGGCTGCCGACTGGCGCATCCACCTAGTCCATGCAGTCTGCCCAATTGGGTGTCCGTTTGGAGTGGCGGATTGGTGGGCTGAGAGCCAGGCTGAAACGGCTCCTTCTAAACGTGACCTAAGGCACTCCCACGCATGTGAGATGTACGCCGTCCAACCCCCATTGTGTGAAATTCTGGTGTTTGTGTTTGGGGAGCCAGGTCGTGCACGTGGCGCGCGCAGACAAGGTCACTAGATATGCCAGCCACCGCGCCCATTCCCGCACCTGTCAAGTGACCGGCTCGGACAGCGACTGGGGCCTGGGAGAGTGAGGTCGACGACTCAGCACATTTTCCTCACTACAAACAATCCGAGGCGCTTGAAGCTATAACGATGCGCTAAAAGCCATGGCTTGGAAAGTTGCCAACTGACGGGATAACTTGGACCTCACAGTCGGCCCAATGTTGTGTGCGTTTGTGTGGAGTGGCCGGCTAGTGGTCTGAGTGTCAGGCTGCAATGGTTCCTTCTTAATGTAGCCTTTGCGGCACTCCCACCACATGGGATCCGAGCTGGATGTGGCGGCACGCCTAGGGGCGGCTTCGACTGCGTCAGCTACCTGCGCCCTATCCCGCCCCTGTCAACGGGTTCAGGTGGGGAGGAGAGAGTGCGTCAGATGCAGCGCAAGTCTACAACGCCCAAGTCACCGGAAGGCCTTTTACAGGACCTACCAACTCTCCTTGCCTAGATGGTAAGTGTGCGATTCCCGGTAATGTCAGGAGGCCTTGATAATTAAGCATGGGACGCCTGGCCCTAGGGCCTACACAGGAAGATAGTTGCACCAAAAGGGCGCGGAAATAAGAACCCCCCCCCCCCCGTAGTACAGGTGGCTTTTGCTAGATTCCAGGGAGACTAGG